>PVJC01005984.1:26275-56714 GCA_004026665.1 Murina feae | reverse complement strand
ACCTACAGCCAAAATTACTTTACCCAGCAAAGCTATCGTTCAGAATTGAGGGTCGGATAAAGAGCTTCACAGACAAGAAAAAGCTAAAAGAGTTCATCACCACCCAACCAGTACTATATGAAATGCTGAAAGGTATCCTTTGAGAATGAGGAAGAAGAAAAAGGAAAGTAAAAATTATGAACAACAAATATATATCAACAAGTGAATCTAAGAATAAAGTGAATAAAAAATCTGATGAGCAGAATAAACTGGTGAATAGAATAGAATCAGAGGCATAGAAAGGGCGTGGACTGACAATTTTGGGGGGTTAAGGGTGTTGGGGATGCGTGCAGAGAATGGATAATAATTGTACACCTATGGATAAGGACAGTGGGGGGACAAGGACAGAGGTTGGGGTGGGAAATGGGAGGAGGGGAGCTATGGGGGGAAAAAGAGGAACAAATGTAATAATCTGAACAATAAAGATAAATTAAAAATAAATAAATAAATAAATTCTATTCTATTGACCTCTATGTCTTTTCTTATACTAATACTATGAATTCTTGCTTACTATAGCTTTCTAGTATGTTTTGAAATTCAGAATATTTTTCAAGATTATTTTGGCTAGGGGGAGAACCAAGATGGCAGCATGAGGTATATACCCAAATGCACAGCCTCCACACATACATTATAGAAATACAACTATACAGATAAATGGCCATCCTCCAGAACCAAGGGAGGGGAAGCTTTACAACTAGAAGGCAAGAAAAGGAGTGCTTTGAGACTGAATAGAAGCTCCCGGCGCCCAAACTGAAAGGTACGGACGCGCGAAATGGAGGCGGCGGCACGGCGGTGCAGGTGAAAGGGAGCGGCAGTGGCACTCCGGTCCGTGGCTTGGAAGGAGATTATAAGCTCCCAGGTTGCACTGAATGCAACTCGGGCTGTGGAGCAACGGGGCGGCGGAAGACCAGTGGCATTCTAGCAGTGCTATTTGCAGCGATCACTGATGCGGAGATTCGGGGACTGAGAATCATGCACAGACCCCAGGGCTTGGAGATGCCAAACCCAGTAGAAACTGCGGCATCAGCAGAGGAGAAGCCATTGTGAGTCGCTCCACCCCCAGTGATTCTGAGACCTCTCCCCACCCCACCTACAACCCTGCCCAACCTGTGCGCCTGCCTGCCTGCAGCATAACCTAAGGGTCTGCAGCTTAGACAGAACTCCAATAGATCAAAACTCCAAACAATGAGGAGAAAGGTCTGCAGGTCATTTCCCCCCAGTGATACCTCCCAGTGATAACTACAACAAGACTGTGCGCCCAGCCTTCAAAGGCGTACAACAAGAGTGTCCACCCCAGGTGATTGGGGAAGCTGAATCACTGGGCCATATATAGGACACCTAACACAGAAAGCCAAAATGTGGAGACTAAGAAACAGATCACAAAAGACAGAAATGGAGGAACGCGAATGACTGGATATAGAGTTCAAAACCACGGTTATTAGGTTTTTCAAGAAGTTTCTAGAGACTGCTGATACATTTAGTGAGACCGTTGAGGATATGAAAAAGAACCAGCTAGAAATTAAGCATACACTGACTGAAATAAAGAATATTATACAGACATCCAACAGCATACGAGAGGATCGCAAGAATCAAGTCAAAGATATGACATATGAAGAAACAAAACCCACCCAGCCAAAAAAGCCGAAAGAAAAAAAAAAAGTATGAAGATAGTGTAAGGAGTCTCTGGAACAACTTCAAGCGTACCAACATCAGAATTATACGGGTGCCAGAAGAAGAGAGAGAGCAAGATATTGAAAACCTATTTGAAGAAATAATGATAGAAAACTTCCCCTACCTGGTGAAAGAAATAGACTTCCAAGTTCAGGAAGCACAGAGAACTCCAAACAAAAGGAACCAAAGGAGGACCACACCAAGACACATCATTATTAAAATGCCAAGAGCAAAAGACAAGGAGAGAATCTTAAAAGCTGCAAGAGAAAAGCAGTTAGTTACCTACAAGGGGGCACCCATACGACTATCAGCTGATTTCTCAACAGAAACTTTGCAGGCCGGAAGGGAGTGGCAAGAAATATTCAAAGTGATGAACAGCAAGAACCTACAACCAAGATTACTTTACCCAGCAAAGCTATCATTCAGAATTGAAGGTCGGATAAATAGCTTCACAGACAAGAAAAAGCTAAAAGAATTCATCACCACCCAACCAGTATTATATGAAATGCTGAAAGGTATCCTTTGAGAAGAGGATGAAGAAGTAAAGTTAAAAATTATGAACAACAAATACATATCTATCAACAAGTGAACCTAAAAATCAAGTGGAAAAAAAAATCTTATGAATAGAATAAACTGGTGAATAGAATAGAATCAGGGGCATAGAAAGGGAAGGGACTGACAATTCACAGGGGGCAGGGGGTGTTGGGAGTGTGGGAAGAGACTAGACAAAAATCATACACCTATGGATGAGGACAGTGGAGGGGGATAAGGGCAGAGGGTGGGGTGGGAGCTGGGAGGAGGGGACCTATGGGGGGAGGGAAGAGGAACAACTGTAATAATATGAACAATAAAGATTAAAAAAATAAAAATAAATAAGAGTCTACAGAAATGAAAAAAAAAAAACCAACAACAATTGCCTATAATTGTTTTTGACAAATGCTCCTGAGGAAATTTTTTTTCCATTGAGTTCTGAGTCAGGTTACATACACAAGGACATCTTTATAAGTGGAGTCTTTCAGAGGACTAACAGACAGGTAAACTAATGACAGTTCTTTTGGAATGAAGCTTTAAAGGAGCATCACCCCATTTTACTCCCTCCAGTGCTTCCAGGCTGCTGGTTTACACTGTAATTGTGAACTGTCAATTTTCAAGGCTGCTGAGAGCTGGAGAGAGGGAATGGGAACAGGCAAATTAAAAATGATATAAAACACACTAGTCTTACCAAGGTGTAACTTTTTAAAAAAATTATTTTTTAGAAAAACCACTATCTAGATTGATGGGAGCCTTTGGTTAATTTTTAACTTTCTGAATATATTAGTTTTGACTACATTTGTGAGCTTTCTTTTTGCTTTTATGGAGGGAAAAAATTGAGGCGGTCCTTACTCTGCCATTTTTGCTGACATCCGCTTTCCCACTGAATCTTGATGTATATTAGATATATTTTGAGATCCAATTAGAAAGGTGATAAATTAAGTGCCAATTCTCCTAGTGATATGTAGAAATGGGAATATTAAGATGGCCCACATATGTTGATGAATTCATATTCCATCTTTTCTAAAGTTTTCAACTTCTCTTGGTACAAGAATCAGGGTGGAGCAGGAAACCAAGGAGCAGTTAGTTACTGGGATTCAGCAAGATTATCTTCACATTTCTGTCTGTCACAGCCTCCTATGTAAACCACACTTTTGTGCATTCGTATTTTTTGCCTCTCAGTCTTCTTCTATAGCTTCTCTGTGGTTAGACTTTCCATGGCAGGGCCTGAATCATTCCCTTGAGAAAGTCTGGCCTGGGAACAGCTGTGTCTAAAAGGCTCTGCTTCCACATCCATAAGGGAAAGCAGGCATGGGTGAGCTTAACTATTGCATCTATGATGACGACAAGTTGATATTCTCTAAAACTTTTGTAAAAACAGTTCCTAGGTGAATAAAAATGAACAGAACTTATGTAATTTCTTGCTTTAATTCTTGTTCCTGTAATACTTTCACATACAAGCACACTGTCCCACTACTACCACGTAGCAATAGTTGTTTTAGCATATATTCAGTCAATAAATTCTGTGATGAATCCAGTTCATTTAAGTTCATTCTTTCAGAAAGTACATAGTGAGCACCTTCTATGGACTGGATTGTGATTAAATTTTTGCCGTCATTCTTCCAAAATTTTCCTGTTCCTTCCATATCATGGAAGTAAACCATGGACT
This sequence comes from Murina feae, assembly GCA_004026665.1. Classification (NCBI taxonomy): domain Eukaryota; kingdom Metazoa; phylum Chordata; class Mammalia; order Chiroptera; family Vespertilionidae; genus Murina; species Murina feae. Next base: position 52,804 of record PVJC01005984.1, on the reverse strand, counting down.
ATGGAATTGACTTTATTTTTATTGCCCTGTGATACATACACACACGAAAGAAAAGCTCCCTATAAAACCAAGGAATGTTAACTGAAAATAATTTTTTAAGCTTACACCTCTTCCTAGTATAAGACAGGGTGTACTAGAGAGTGATCATCAGCTAGTTTTCTCTTCACTGGCCTTGCTCAACCTCCAGAGACATGTTCAGATACTAATTTGAGATACCAAGATTAAGGGGAAATTCTCCTCTTGAAAGATTTCACCTATATCAAATACGTGTAGTGTAGCATTTAAAGTCTATTTCATTCAGTTCACTTTGCAGAATTCAGAATCACCTGGTTTAAGTATTGGAGGTAGAGAGATTGCCAGAGTTTCCCTATTTGCTATTTATCACCTTATTTCCTTTTCGCACATAAGCAGACATATTGTGCATATGGCTTGATCCTCATGTTATATGGGGGAGGGTGGGAACTCTGACAGCTGCCAGGACGGCTGTGCTGGTGGACGGCTGGATGCAGGTGCACAGACTGCCTCAATTTGACAGGCTTTAAGGCTTGCATTATCTCTAGTGATATCCAATAGCCTATCCAATAAGGTCCTTAAAAACAAAAGAAGCATCACAGTTATACATATTCACTAGGGCATATAGCTCCATAATGTTCACTCAGATCTACACAGATGCAACATCTGCAATGTGTTAGTTTTGTGATCTGCATGGTCACAGTGTCACAGCAGCTTAGGAATTAAATCATGCACATGACATTGTAAGACTTTGTGATCTGCATGATTTTATTTTTGCCTATACGCTGTATGTGACATAAAGATCAGAACTCTTAAGTTTACATAATAGTTTCTTGCCAAGGAGTGCAAGGGGTGGGGAGTAACTGCTGCATGAGATATGCTGGTCATATCTGGAAACGGCAGAATGTCAGTGTGCCTCTCAGTTTGAGATTCTCTTTTCAGTGTCTGATGACCTAGAATTAGTCCCACTCACCACTAGACTATGGACTAATCACTTAACTTTTGAAAATCTCCATTTTCTTTGCTGTAAATGGAGATTAATAACTTTTGCCTGGTTTTGAAAATGAAATGATAAGAATTCATGTGAACGTTCTTTGGAAATGACTGTTAGAGGCAGACAAGAGCTACAGTTCACCGCCCAGCCCTGGCAGGTTTCACCTATAGAGAAGAATCATTAGACAAAAGAGAGTTCAAAATATCATCTTTTTTAGGAAGACAAGTGGCGAATTAAATTTAGGGCTCTGAGAAATGTGGATTAGAGAATGGGGATTTTCTAACTGGGTCTCCTCCCTCCCAGCCCAGGTTAAAGTCCCTGTGTTTGTGAGGGAGCAGACGCTTCAAGAGCAGGTTAGTACTCAGGGATGGTAGTACCGTGGCTCACATCAGAGTAGGGCATGGATCTCACTGGAAGGGCACAGAACCACTGGCAGATGTCATATCACAGTGACTTGTGATCCCTTCCAGCAGGGAAGGCAGGCTCCTGCCAAGCAGGTGAGCACCTCTCCTACCTTTGAGGAGGAGCAAGTAGTGGGAAGAAGAGACCAAGAGACCACAGTGTTGACTTTGTCGCTATTCAGAGTGAGGAAGAGATTGGATATTTCCTCCTCTGTGGATTTATGGGGGAGAGCAAGAGTCCCCTCTTCTCATGAGCCATGGCAGTAAGATATTTAAATGGACAGTTTGCCTCAGTGAAAAGTCTAAGGAAATAAGGTACAGCAGAGGTCACTTAAACAGACCACTCATTTTATAGGAGGAAGGGCTGAGGGCAGGTGGGGGACTGGGTCAACTAGCTGGTGTCAGTCATCTAGCTCTCAGACAGAAAACAGGATAGTCACAAGGGGGTAGGGTTTTGGTTGGGGATCCTGGGTGCTAGAGAGCAGCATCAAAACCACTGGGCTCTCTGGGGTATGGGGAAAGCAGAATGAATGTGGAGAAGATGAAGATCATAATTTGTGTAAAGCCATTTTCCTCACATATTAAATTGTAGCTATGATTCATTTATCTATCTATCATCTATCTATCTATCATTTATCTATCTGTCATCTGCTATCTATTTACTTAAATCCCATATGCGCCCAACCAGGGATCCAACATGCAACACAGGTATGTGCCCTGAATGGGAATTGAATGGGCAATCTTTTGGTGCACAGGACAGAGCTTAACCCATTCAGCCATTTTGGCTGGGCAAATTATAGCTATGATTTAGAATATCACGATAAAATCAAGTCATTAGCATGAGTTTAATTGTGTAAAGAGGAGCAGGTGTTTCTTTCTCACTGCCCTTCAAAGGTTCATTTTCTCTCCGTAGTATTTACCCTCCAGTCCTTATGATGGAAATGATACTCAGGGTTCCAGGTGGGAAGCACCGCTTTCAGTCCACATGGTGCACTTGGGGCTAGTGGGTGGTCTGCTGACTCAGACATGGCCAGCCAGAATATTTCTTTTGCCCAAGTCCAGAAACTAATTCAGGGGAGGAAGGGTATGTGGCCCCTCTAGGCAAATGATACCTTTCCTGGACCTCTTGGCAATGAAAATTCCCTCTGCTGGGGAGTTTGCAACTGAGATGGTGTGGTATAAACCTAGGGCTGCTATTGGCCATCTTGTCATCAGGAAGAGCGAGTTGGCTTGAGAATAAAGCCAGCCCAGAGGAAAACAAATTTGAAATGTGAAGAGAAACATATTCTTGAGCATCTTAATCAGCCATGTCCACAGTCAGCATCTCACTACAATTTTCAAATACATTTCATACTTTGTTTTTGTTTAAAGCAGTTTAAGTAAGATTTCAATAATCTGACGTCAAAAGAATCCTGACTAATCTACTTTCTCTTTCTCTTTGGTACCTCTCAAACATGTTACATGTGAGTAATATTTTTCTTTTTTCCTTTATCTTCTTTATTCACCTATATCATAACCTGAATAGTAAAATAAAAGATTATATTCTGTTTATTAAGGTCAGGAGAATGTTCTGTTTTTCTACAATATTAAGCTTTTTTTTTTTTTTGCCCATGACTGTCTTTAGGTTCATAGTGTGGTAATATCACAGAACAATTTTTAATAGTTATATATTATGTATAATGAACTACCCCAAAACTTTATGCTTACAGTAAGGATCATTTTATCATATCTTCTGATTTTGTCTATCAGGAATTTAGCTAGGGATCAGCTGGATGATTTTTCATCCCCACTTGACATCAACTCTGTCACTTGGAGATATTGAACTGATGGTTGACCTGGTCTGAGCAGTCCATGATGGTCTATCCCTGGCATCTTGGTGGGGATGGCTAGGATGGAGTTTCTTCCATTTGGTCTTGGAACTTCTTTACATATTCTCTCATGGTGGCTCAGGATTTCATGTGTGATTACTCCAAGAGTCTTAAGTGTCGGCTGTAAGACCTATACTCATGACTCAGAAATCCAAGGATATCATTTCTACCTCATTCTGTTGGTCAGGCAAGTTACTAAGGCCCACCCAGATTCAAGGGGGGAATTAATTAAACAATTAGACTCCATCTTTTAGTGAGAAGAGTAGCATGGTGTCTGTGGCCATCTTTAATTTCACAGGATGAGACAACAGTGGGAAGAACTTGAGCTCTGGAGTTGAAAAAACTGTCTAAGAAGGGCTTCGTCACCCTCTGGTTGTGTCTATTGCACCTTTATTTGTAAAATAGTGAATAATAAAATCTCTCATTTAAACTTTAGAGAATCAAGTGAAATAATGTGTATGAAATGCCTTAGGATAATACATGGTAAATAGTAGTTGTACTTAGATTTCTTTAGATTTATCTGTTGATGATAGCCATTCTCTTTCTGCCAAGAATGGAGTCTCTCTAGATTGTGACAGATTATTAAGTGTGTCGAGATTTTGCCTCCATCTGTTCACTCCCACTGTATGGAGTTATTAGGGGTGGTCAAAAGCGAATTCACGAACCTATCTGCCTCTTTTTGGTTCTAGAGCTAACATTCTTACAGATTGTTGCAGATGATATCAATCTGCTTGGGCCAGAATCATTAATTTTATAGAAGAATAGTATCTTCCAAAGATAATGCATTCAGTATCCTTGGCAGGACTTGGTTCTCTTTCAGCCTGGGATTTCTCAGCTCTCCATTGCCCTTGCCACAGACTAGACTCAGATCAGGGCTGAGTACAATTTATTGAAGGCCATTAGAAAACCCAGTTGAGAGCTCTATTATTCATCTGTGTAGAAATGTCATGGATGGGATCCCCAGCCAATGCAAAGAGGTTGTTCTATATTTGTTAAGTCCCTTAGTCTTAAGCCACAACCTTCCTCCTCCCTTTATATCATTATAATCATAATAAATTAATTGTATGTGCTGGCTGCTTGAGATAGAAACACATTACATGGTTCTAGCATTAATGGGAATAAAGAAGAGACTTGCGTAACAGTCATACTTGGAATTACTAAACTCTGGGGTCCATTATTATTATTATTACTAGAGGCCCAGTGCACAAAAATTTGTGCACTGGGGCTGGGTGTCCCTCAGCCCAGCCTGTGCCCTCTTGCCCTCTGGGAGCCCTCAGAGGATGTCCACCTGCTGGCTTAGGCCTGCTCCCCAGGGCATCAGGCCTAAGCTGGCAGTCAGACATCCCTCTGGAAGCCTGGGAGCCCTCGGAGGATGTCCACTTGCCAGCGTGGAGCAGGCCTAAGCTGCAGTCGGACATCCTTAGTGCTGCTGACAGGTGGGAGAGACTCCCACCACCACCACCACTTCTGTGCTGGCAGCCATCAGCCTGGTTTGTGGCTTAGCCTAGCACCCCCTGTGGGAGCACTCTGACCACCAGGGGGCAGCTCCTGCATTGAGTTTCTGCCCCCTGGTGGTCAGTGTGTGTCCTAGTGACCAGTCATTCCCAGTCATTCTGCTGTTAGGGTCAATTTGCATATTACTCTTTTATTATATAGGATTATACCTCCAGTTGAGTCTGTGGGTTTGCATTTATATATAAATTTCTAAGTGCTATTGCTGAAAGTTATAAGCAGGGCTGTTAATGAGTTATAAGTCTTCTGTACCAGAGACTTAATGTTTTGTTCTGTGTTTTGCATAAAACTCCTGAAGTGTCACAAGTAGTATATGGGTTTTGTCATAATTTTTCAGTTGTTTGAGAAAAACAGTGCCTTTGAAAGGTTTCCCATCTTAAGTTTTTGTAAAGTAGTCATCATTTATTTACGCCAGTTGTCTCTGAATATATCTGTGTTTTTAATTCTTTAAGTCATTTCAAGTTGCAATGGTGAGGCAATCTGGAATGTGGGTGTGCAAATTCTGTTCCGAGCAGCAGGCCAGCTGGGAGCCCTGCGCAACTATCATGCCTCACTGCTGTGGGAAAATAGAAACCTCACTCACCACCAATGACCTCTACAGATTCAATAAATTCAAAGAAAAGAAAGTATTTTAGTAGCAGCTATTAAAAATCTGTGTTTTTTGAAAGAAGCTATTATATATATCATATGTCTTATCTCAAATTTTAAGATCAACTTAGGTGAGGATATAGCTTTAAGAAGGTATAAGGTTGAAAATTACAGTCACCCATAAGTGACATTATTTTTCTGATAATTCAGACATTAAGCTCAATTTCTAGGAGGGGAAAAAATTCCAGGTTTTATTCTACCTCATTCAGTGTTTCATTGTTACTCTCAAGCCTTTTGAACTGCGTTTACTCCACTAAACTATGAACACAGTAAGACTGCCTATATTTTCTTACATGGAAATGTTCATTGGATAATATTTGTATGGTGCTTTGAATTCCTCCAAAATATACACGTTGTTCTCCAAATTCAAGTATATGTGTTAACTAAGTCTTATAAAATACACAAAATAATTTCCCTTCATAATTACTTTAAAATAAATTTTAATATATGAGTCACATTAACTAAAATACCTATTCCTTTCCACTTTGTCAACATCCCACTGCCTACCTGTTTTCTCTGTTCAGGTATATTTTATCATACAGAATAAGTATTTCTATATTAACAGAAAACCAGTCATACTGAGCCAATTAAACCAAGCAAAGGAAAAATTAGCTGAGAAGACCTGTGGTGCTTTATGGATGAGATGGTATATACAGTATTGTTCCTCGCATTATCATAACTCACAGACTTCTTACTTTCCTAATGAGTGACAATAGCAAATCTGGAAAACATCTGCCCTGAAAAAAAACACTAACTGCTCTCTACTTAAAAAATGTTGCTCGCCTATTACTGTATAGCAGCCATGCATATCATATGGTGGTATGAGATGTCTTGCTTGTAAGAAATTAATATGCTCATGTTTGATTTGAAGTTGTCTAGAGCAGAATTCCGGCATAATTCAAATCATTGTAAAGTCCCAGTTGGAATAAAGAACATGATTTACTATTAGCAAATCTTCAACACTGCTCTCAATTCCCAGCAATCATGTGACTTGGGCCAAGGAAATTAGTTAACTATTGCATGATTTTGTGCCATATAAAAAGAAAATATGCAATATACAAAGAAAATCTAAATAACATCTTATTTATATGGCTAACTATTTTACCTGATAAGCATGTTTTGGCTGCACAAGTAAAATATATTCTTGAAATCTTATGATCACCCCAAGAGTAGCTGCCGTCAGGATAAGTTTATTAACATCCCCACCTGTGCTTCTATCACAGACAAGAGTATTCTTCTTTTCCTCTTATTACCAATTGACACATATTTGGAAATTGGAAGAATGGCTTCTAGATGAAGGAACAAAAAACAATTCCAGTATCAATTTGTGCATTGTGTGAGCTTCCTAATTTTTACAAGTTATTGTCAAATAGGCCTGAACGTTAAAAGTAGTTGTTAATTCATTTTTATTTCTCAAAGTAGGAGGTAATATCACAGTAGCTAAACTGCTTTTGCACTTTGGATAGATGTTTTCTTTGTACTAATACTGTGTTGTTAACTTGTAAACTGTTGCAGAAAAACATGGAGTTTGGCAAAATGCTAATTTCTTCTTTTTTGGCTTAGAAGATAAATTCGGTCATGGAAAAAAATTGTTTCTGGACTCTCTCAGATATTTGTCATTGTCTTTCTTTTTTTCCCTTTCAGTAGTGATGCAGTACTATTACAAAGTGTGAAAATTTTCATTCAAGAGTGACTTTATCCAAGACATTATCTAATAGAACAGCTGGCACCTTTGTTCAGATTGACCCTAAATGATAGAAAAGTTCCCAATTCTTGGAAACCTTTAATTTGCCCTTATAATAAAAAGAACAAGGTCTGAATTACTTATATTACCTATTTAGTGCATCATCTATTATGTTTGATGAAATAATTGACATGAACTGAGTGTAGTTTTTCCATATACCAGTTGAGTTTTAAATTACATGATTGATTTAATTTCAAACATTTTTAACTATCCAAAATGCTCTCAAATTTTTTTCAATTTTTATGTTTATATGGATATATATGTTTTTGATAATTCTACTGTTTAGCCTAATATATAAGCAGATTTGAATTTTTAATCTTATTAGTTCCAGAAGACAAACTTAGCAGTCTATGAAGATGGTTGAGCCATGTTTGATGGTACCTTGTGAATATTTCTGACCCTGAATAGAATCATACACTGTTTACAGTTGTCTTTTGCATGCAGGTGCATTGTGGGAAAGTAACTACCAATGAAGTCACACAAATCCTTTGCTTTAAGTCTTTTAGTCACATAATAAGAAATTAACAATGCTGTATTTGTTTTCTTTTTAATATTTCTCATATTTCTTATTCTCATCCTGTAGGAATGCATTCTAATCCAAGGACACATTCTCATACATTCATTAATCCTTGTGCTCCAAAACCATTCACATGAAAACTCAAAATCAGATGGTTTCATGTGTTCCAACTTAGCTTTTGCTAAAGCAGGGTCATCCTTGAACTTGTCATCTGCTGAGGTATTGAATTCCCTATTTCAATCAATTATATAATCTTAAGAATGTAGCCATTTGCCATTTCTGTCTCAACTTTGAGCACATGTTTTTGCATCTAACTGTTCGGCTTTAGAAAACCTTCAATTGTAAACGATCTATTGAAAAAAAATGAGTAAATTACTTAAAGAGCTAGCTAAGTAATACATAAAAATGTTGTGTCTGTTTAAACATGAAGTATTCTTAATGTGGTTTTCCTGGTGATGACAAGTTTTTAGCTCTTTAAAGCATGCTACTGCAACAGCTGAGGTACAATTAATCATTTAAAGAATAAAATATCTCTTTAGTTGAAGAATTTATCTAATTTACCTATTTAATGAAATTGCAATCAGGGTGATATTTTGAGAGGGAATCAGTTGTCATGTTCTTCTTAAAATAATATCCTAATATGAGATACCTTAATTATAAAATTTATTTTCATATGTGTATATAGTTACTCAGTTTTCTTCTAAAAATTAAGTGGACAGATGTTAGTTTCAAATATTTATAATTAAATGATTGAGTCAAATTAAACTCATATTTACCTTCTCTGCTGGACTAAAAACTCCCCGAGGACATAGATTGTGTCCAATTTATTCCTCACATGGAGAAATGACTGGAGCAGAGTTTGGCATATCGTAGGTGCTCATGAAATGTTGCTGAATTGATCTGAATATTTATGTGGTCAGATGTAAGACACTTACTTTATTTTAAATCATATAACCTTCAACTAAAAAATAGAATATAAGCTCATTCTTTGCACTTATCCCATATCTTCTTTTTGTCTTTCAGGCAACTTTCTTGTAGTTGTATTCTCTGGTGTTTTGGGGGTGGTAGGTCTAATAAGTCTTATCTGTCCATTGTTCTTGTTTGAAATCGAACCCCTAGTTAATTAATTAAGTGGAAACTCATTTTTTCTTTTAAACAACTGTAGGCCCTTTTCCGTATATTTATTTACTATTTTTATAAGAAATATGTGGGATGGCCCTAGCTGGTTTGGCTCAGTGCATAGAATGTTGGCCTGTAAACTGAAGGGTCCCAGGTTCAATTCTGGTCAGGGGCACAGGCCCGGGCTGCAGGCTTGATCCCAAGTAGGGGGCGTGCGGGAGGCAGCTGATCATTGATTCTCTCATTGATGTTTCTATCTCTCTCTCCCTCTCCCTTCCTCTCTAAAATCAATAAAAATATATTTTTTAAAAAAGAAACATATGGGATGGGTCAAATTGCCTCTTTATAGGAAAAACACTTCTCATTTCAGCTTGGAGATGAAGAGAGCTGAAGGGACTATCATTTTCTACCTGAACAACAAGGAAGAAAGCTGACAAGCTGGAAGTCAATGGTTTTTCTTGAACCCACAGGAGAACTGAGATGGCAGGGCAACCAATTACCCTGAACTATGAGGAGAGACACATGCTTTCAAAGAAAGGTGGTACTGTTTACGGTCCATATATGCCAGAAAGAAAATTCAGCTAGAAATTTTGAATGAATTCCCAAAGAGTGAGTGGGAGTGTGAAGTCCTTGAGGGCTTCAGACATGTGTATCCGGGGGTTACACCCTCTTGAAGGATTTTACTCTAGGGATTCACAGCGAAGATTGGGGATAGGCCTAAGAACACTCGTGATATAAACGAGGGCAGGGGAGGCGACAGGATTCACTGCAGAAATCCTGCCAGACTTGACTGTATCATTTCAGAGGAACAAAAGCCCTAGCATGCAGGGAAAAGGGAACAAAAGTGTAGACTGAGGACTCTGTGTAGTGTTACCCCTGGAGAAGAAGAAAGAATACTTGAGACTGTCACAGGCCTAAGACCCAGGCTGACAAGGCCTGCCTGAATGTGAGGTTTAATAAGAACATCAGACAACACCTCCTTCCCCCACTCCTCCACCTTCATCACCTTATCAAGTGTCAAATAAAATTAAAGTGGAGTACAGCTAGGAGAGCGGGAGAGACAGACAGATTCTCTGTCTCCTGCACAAAAAGAACAATCCTAAGCCAAGTGGGGAGACCCAAAGCCAAACAGGAAGCAAACTTCAGAGCCAGCCCGTCTTGTCCAGACTAACATGAACCCCTCCCTGCATGAATGGCCCAGCTAAAGGAAAGCTGTGCTCATCTCCAAGTGTAACAACATTTATCTCGTTATCTGTTGTCTTGTACAATATGTCCAATTTTCAATGAAAAACAAAAGGAATACAAAGAGAGAAGAAAAAACAATTTAAAATGACAAAGGAGCCAACAGCGTCACTTTTTTGGGTTTTTAATCTCATACACTGATTTTCAACCTGCATGTACATTAGAGTCACATCAAGGAGACTTTAAATACAGTTTAATTTTGTCATCTTCATCCCTGATAATTAAATCAGAATCATTCGGGGTTGGGGTGGAAGGAGGGAAGGGATATCCAGATAAAAGTATTTATTTTAAAAGATGATAGATGTTCTGATACAACTGGGGTTGAGCAACACATTTCAGTAAAGAAAGGATATATCAGCAACACATTTCAGTAAAGAAAGGATATATAACACAATTACCTAAAATGAATTTGCTTCCCTACCTTTCTATAATAGCTTTCCCACATTATCCAATAAATTTCAAAATATAATAAAACTAGGGGCCCGGTGCACAAAAATTTGTGCACTGGGGAGTCCCTCAGCCCAGCCTGTGCCCTCTCCCAGTCTGGGACCCCTCTGGGGATGTCCACCTGCTGGTGTGCCTGGCCAGCCTGGGTGAGGGGCCAAAGTCTGTTTGCAAGCTGGCCAAGCTCCCCAGTGGAGACTCTCACCCCAGGGGGTGTGGCAAGCCTAGGTGAGGGGCTCAGGGCAGTTTTCAGGCCGGCCACAGCTCCCACTGACCCTACGGGCCACCTGCCTGGGAAGCCGAGGCTGGAGTGGCGCTGGCCACCCCATGGCCTCCTGGGCAGGGGCAGCGGGGGTCCGACCGCCTCATCCCCGCGCCCCAGAAGGCTCCCGCCCGGGAAGCCGAGGCTGCGGTGGCGCTGGCCATCCCACGGCCTCCTGGGCGGGGCCTGCGGGGGTTCGGCCACCTGGTCCCTGCTGGCCACCCCACGGACTCCCAGGCGGGGCCCACGGGGGTCTGGCCGCCTTGTCCCTGCGCCCCGGAAGGCTCCAGCCCGGGAAGCCTAGGCTGGGGTGGCGCTGGCCACCCCACGGCCTCCCGGATGGGGGCTACGGGGGTCCGGCCGCCTCATCCCCGTGCCCTGGAAGGCTCCCGCCAAAGAAGCTGAGGCTGGGGTGGCGCTGGCCACCCCACGGCCCCCTGGGCGGGGCCCACGGGGGTCCGGCCGCCTCATCCCCGTGCCCCGGAAGGCTCCCGCTTGGGAAGCCGAGGCTGGGGTGGCGCTGGCCACCCCACGGCCTCCAGAGCGGGGGCCACGGGGTCCAGCTGCCTGGTCCCTGCCTCCCCCCACCCCAGGCTCCCGCCTGGGAAGGCATCTGCAGGTCCAAGGCGCTGGATGCCTTCCCCGGCGGGAGGCTCCCAAGATGGCGGAGACCGCAGTCCTGGAGAAGCCGCACACTGGGGCTGCGGCATCTGCCATCTTGGCTGGGCTAATTTGCATACAGCAGCTCTGATTGGCTGGTGGGCGTGGCTTACCCTCATCCCAGAGAAACGGTTAATTTTAATATTTTGCTTTTATTAGTTAAGATCTATCTGCACTGAGATGTTGAGATAGGCTTTGTGCCAAGAGTCCCCCATATTCTTAGGTGTCCAACACTGGAATAAACCTCTTTCCTTCTTCACCAGCACCTGTCTCATGAATTTGGCTTTCATGATGGCAAACAGTTGAACCTTTGTTTCGGTTCTAATTATATACATAACACATCTAATCTAATAAAAGAGTAATATGCAAATTGACAGTCACTCCAAGACACCTAAGCCATGCCCACCAGCCAAGCCATGCCTCCCAGCCAATCAGAGCAGCTGTATGCAAATTAACCCAGCCAAGATGGAGGCTGGGAGCCATGGAGCTAGAGTAAACAGGAGGCTTTTGTTGCAACTGCCTGACTAGGTTGGTGGGCCTCTGCTCAAGCAACAATGTTTCCATTATAGAAGCCACGGAACTGAAGTAAACAGGAGGCTTCCATTGCCTGCCTAGGCCTCCGCTCAAGGTAACAAAGTTTCAATTATAGAAGATAAATAAACCCCAGAAACCTGATGCCAGCCAGTCTCGCTGGGACAATGGGTCAATGGGAGCTGTGGGCAGCCTGAAAACGGCCCTCAGCCCCTCACCCAGGATGGCCACACCCCAATGGGGTGAGGGTTCCCACTGGGGGGCTTGGCCAGCCTGCAAACAGCCATCAGCCCCTCACCCAGGCTGGCCAGGCATGCCAGCAGGTGGACAGCCCCCACGGGGTCCCAGACTGTGAGAGGACACAAGCCGAGCTGAGGGACCCCCCAAGTGCACAAATAGTATTTGTGCGGGCCCCTAGTATTATTATAAGGAGGGAGAGGGAAAACAGAACAAAGAAATCAAAGGGAGGGGATTGAAAAGTTCTCTAAGTGCAGGCCAGCACAGTCTATTCTATTAAAGTCTCAAAAATGATCAAGTGATGGTCTAGTTTGTATCATCCTGGCCTTCATCATCATGGTTCTATATCATCCTGGTTCTATGGTTGAAGGTTAGCAAATCTCTGGGAACTGGGATGACTGAAGGTCAGAGTCTGCATCTTCTAAAATTAGTTACTAGAATCTAATCTAATAAAAGAGTAATATGCAAATTACCATCACTCTGAGACACCTAAGCCACGCCCACCAGCCAAGCCATGCCCATCAGCCAATCGGAGCAGCTGTATGCAAATTAACTCAGACAAGATGGCGACCAGCAGCCACGGAGCTAAAGCAAACAGGAGGCTTCCATTGCACCAGTGATGGAGTTGAAACTGCCTGCCTAGGCCAGCCGGGCCTCTGCTTAAGGCAACAATGTTTCAATTATACAAGCCACGGAGCTGAAGCAAACAAGAGGCTTCGTTGCCTGACTAGGCCTTCACTCAAGACAACAAAGTTTCAATTATAGAAGATAAATAAACCCCAGAAACCTGATGCCAGCCAGCCTCACTGGGACATTGGGTCAATGGGAGCTGTGGGCAGCCTGAAAATGGCCCTCAGCCCCTCACCCAGGCTGGCCACACCCCCATAGGTGAGGGTTCCCATTGGGGGGGCTTGGCCAGCCTGCAAACAGCCATCAGCCCCTCACCCAGGCTGGCCAGGCATGCCAGCAGGTGGACATTCCCCAAGGGATCCCAGACTGTGAGAGGGCACAGGCTGGGCTGAGGGACCCCCTGAGTGCACAAATTTTTGTGCACCGGGCCCCTAATCTATAATAATCTGTAATGATAAAAGCATAATATGCTAATTAGACCAGTTGTCCTTGAGGACAAAGCTGCAAGGGAAGCCTGAGTCCCGGGTGCCAGTTCGAAGTCAGTGCCAGCAGCTGGGGGAATGAAGGCCTACTCTTGCATGAATTTTGTGCATTGGGCCTCTAGTTCTTATATAAACATGCTGTTTATTTACAAGCTACATATCAGTCAGGTCAGCATTTACAGAAACAATGTCAAAAGAAAGGTGAGGTGGATTATAATTCCCCACTGCTACATAATTTTAAGCAAATAAATGCTAAATAGTATGTTTAGGCAAAGAGATAGCATATCATCCCTTAGGCTCTTATATATTTAAAAATTATGTCTTACTGATTTAAGACAGTATATACATATGTGTGTACATATACATGTGTGTGCATATAATGTGTATACATATATATAGCATCTATGTAACTAAATATAAAGTCAAGGAGAATATTATACCTTGAACATTTATCTGCAGTTCAGAAAAGGCAAAAAAAAATAAATCACAAATCACAGATATTGCTGTTTGTTTAGTGGAAAGTTGTTAAAGAGAATCATTGCTAGAATTTTTTTCTGGACTATATAGTACTTAGAGATTAAGTAGATTTACTACCTGGGCTCTAAATGGTGAATTAACATATGGGAAATGAAAAGTTTGAACTCAGCTAGAGTAAAAGCCGAGGCAGTGACGATCATTATTCTCTCACTCCCTATGGATTTCCTCCTTGGAACTCCTGGCTCTTTGTGTTTTAATTTGGTATGTAGGTCAGGAGATTGTATTTAAACCATGAGGGGATTTTAACTGGAGAAAGGTGGGAACTGAGAGGTAATTATTACTGGATGACAAGACAACACAAAGTACTATAAAACATCCACCTTCAACTTGGAGAATCGTTTATCTTCCCTGCATGAAGAATGCCACCCATAGTCATAATCAATTATGTGTTCTTTTTCCTTTTTTTTTTTTCTAATAAGTTGGTGTTTGGGGGTGTAAGGAGTAGCTAGAGGCATAAAACCCCCATTAGTCACAGAGAATTATTTGTTGTATAGAATTACTTATTACTGATGGTGAACCGCTTTTATGGGCCATTTACTGAGACTTGGAAATGATTTACCTGGTGTAGTAGGGAGAGTGTGGACATTGTACAGACAGGTCTCATTTTGAATCTCACTTACCACCTATATATTCTTTGGTTAGTTTACCTCTCTAAGTTTCAGTTTCCTTTTCTATGTATGGGGATAATAATACCCATCTTAGTAGACACAGCCAGTTCATTCTCGGTTGGTCCAGGTTACCCACAGGACCCAATAACAACTCTTTAGGGCAGAGTACACCGCTGTTCCCAGTTGGCTCCCATCCTATCTCGGGTCACTCTACTCAAAGATTCAGCCACACACAAAGCCATTCCCTAAACATTTCATATTCTTCCCTGCTTCCTGCTTCTCTGAGTGCTATTCCTTCAGCCTGAGGTGCCCTTTTTTCTCTTCATACATCTGATAAGCTTCCACTTCTGTTTTGTGGTATAGCTAAGATGTGGTATAGCCTCTGAGAATCTTTCCCTGCTTGTTGCAAGTCCCCCAACTTCCATGATCTGCTGTACAAACCTGTAACTCTGGAAATTAGTGATCCAATTGTCTCACTGTATAGAATTATTATCCTAGAACTGCTAGGGGGGAGAAGAATTTTTGTCACCTGGTTGGTGTTTAATAATGGAGTGTGTGTGTGTGTGTGTGTGTGTGTGCGTGTGTAGTGGAAATTTCCATTAAGATAATTTTAGATTCACATGCAGTTATAAGAAATAATAGGGAGATCCCTTTTTACATTGCCTATTTTCCACCAGTGGTAACATTTGGTAAAACTGTAGTATAATATCAAAACCAGGATATTAACATTGATACAACCCACCAATTTTATTCATTTTTTCCAGCTTTGTTTGGACTCATTTGTGTGTGTGTATTAAGATTACATAAAAACGTATCACATGTGTAGGCTTGTGTATGCACCATGACAATAACAATTATGAGCTGTTCCCACACCACAGGGACCCGTCCTGGGCTCGTTTATAACCACATCTGTCCTTCTACCTCCCCATCTCCCACTGATCCCTAACCTTAGGCAACCTTTATTTTTTATCTGTTCTCCATTTCTAAAATCTCATCATTTCAAAAGTGTTGCATAAGTGGGATCATACATTATGTAATCTTTTGGCACTGGCAATCTTTTTTTAAAAATATATATTTTATTGATTTTTCACAGAGAGAAAGGGAGAGGGATAGAGAGTTAGAAACATTGATGAGAGAGAAACATCGATCAGCTGCCTCCTGCACACCCCCTACTGGGGATTGTGCCCGCAACCAAGGTACATGCCCTTGACCAGAATTGAACCTGGGACCTTTCAGTCCGCAGGCCAACGCTCTATCCATGGAGCCAAACCAGTCAGGGCATGGCACTGGTAATCTTAACTCAGTGTAACTCCCTGAGGATTCATCCAAGTTATTCCATATTTTAATATTTCATTCCTTTTTATTGCTGAGTAGTATTCCATGGCATATATATATACCACAGTTTGTATAACCATTCACCTGATGAAGGACATTGGGTCAATTCCATTTTGGATAAAGCTGCTATGAACATTTGTGTTCAGATATTTTTGGTGACCAAACATTTCAGTTTCTCTGGGATAAACACCCAGAGTGCCAATGCCGGGTCATACGGTAATTGTGTATTAAGGTTTATAAGAAACTGCCCAACTGTTTTTCCACAGTGGCTGTGCCACCTGACATTCCCACCAGTAATGTATGGCTGTGCTATTTCTCTGAATCCCAGCCAGCATTTGCTGTTGTCATTATTTCTGTTTTGGCCATTCTGATATCTCTCTTTGTTTTCCTCCTCCCCTCTTTCCCTCGCTTTTTTTCCTTCTTCCCTGCCTCCTTCCAACCTTTCCTTGGTTCTGTGAATTATGCCTCCCTCAGTGTGTGCACACTTCTACTGTGAGCGTGTTTGAAGTAGGGGCCCCCTCCTCCCACAGACATTTGTTTTCCGGCCTCCTGTGCATAGCCAAGCAGCATGCGTGGCAGGGAAGCAGGCTTCTTCTGTTGTAGGGTCAGTGCTGACCCATGGTCCTGCCATGGCTCTGCCTTTTCCACACCCATGGTTCTTTCCTATTCCAAAACCGTTTTCCAAACACCTTTCTAGGCAGTCTTCTTTGCTGTGTTTCTCCAGATGTCTGTTGCTTAAAACCTAGAACCCTAGTTGATAACATTGGCTTTTAAAATTTTAAATGATTTTAGTTGCTAATTATTCATTGTAGAGTATTTAACATATATTTTGGTGTGTACTCTTAGTGCTCTAATACATGGAGCTACTAGCAATGTGGAATAGTGCTGAGTATAAAAGAGTTAAAACAATTATGTTTACCTGAGTGGGTATGAGCAGAGGAAAAGCTTTGTGAAGGATACAGAATTTGGCCTTTGACATTTGGACTAATTATAACCCAAATTGAACATTTGCTGAATGTTAATTTTATGCTTATCCAAATAAAAACCATAGTAATAACCATTGAATGTCTTTTCTACATTTTCACTACCTATATATTTACCCATTCTAAATAGGTAGAAACTCTAACATAATCTCATTACCTTAGATTTGTATAAGTGTAACCCCGTCTGCCCTGAGAGTGGTGAACAAAATGGCCAGGGGCTGGGGAAGAGGATGCAATCTGACATATTAATACTAGGTGGTGCTTATAGTGTTATTGACAATTGCTGCTATTGTTTTTTTCTTAAGTTTTCTTTTTCTCTCTAAAAAACACTGTGTTTTATTCAGTTGTAAAACAAGATGGAAATAGAAAATTTTAAAGTAGACATTTGATTATTCTAGCAGGAATCACAGTGGTAGGGAGACCCACCCACCGCTGCTGGCTTATGGGTGGTAAGGAGCGATACCAAAGAAAAGAGCATAAAATAAACTTGTAAAGAACTTCTTCATGTGTTATAGACATAGTTTAGCATGTTTATTATAACTAGAGAAGCCAGAGAATGGATTCCTACATGGAATGTTATGACCTCACTGAATATTATATTTCACTTAGCTCTAGAAGCAATGAAATCTGTATCAAGTCATAAATTATACAAGAGGGGTTAAAGCAACATCTGAAATATAGTTAACAGATCAAAGAGAATTGTATTTTAACTTGTATTAAGAAATTAATTTGTGACATTGTTGAGATGAGTGACATGAATCCAAAACATGATGATGAATTCTGGAAACATCACAACCCACCCATATTTTCTTATTATGACATTCCTATAGAAGAGTGCAAATAACATATATGCACACTTTAGAGCAGCGGTTCTCAACCTGTGGGTCGCGACCCCTTTGGGGGTCGAACAACCCTTTCACAGGGGTCGCCTAAATACATCCTGCATAGCAGATATTTACATTACAATTCATAACAGTAGCAACATTACAGTTATGAAGCAGCAACGAAAATAATTTTATGGTTGGGGGTCACCACAACACGAGGAACTGTATTAAATGATCGCAGCATTAGGAAGGTTGAGAACCACTGCTTTAGAGAATAGCAAAATAAACAGCCATTTCCCAGCACCGGTTTTAGAAACAGTTCCCTCACAATCCCTACTCTCCTTCTTGGGACCCTTCCTCTGCCCCCTCGTGCAGTGGTTGTGAGCCTGAATTTTATGTTTCTCTTTCTCCTGCCTTTCATCATGACTTTATTACAAATGTACGTTTTATATGCAATAAATTTTTTAAAATTTCGCATTCTGCTGAAGCACCAATAAATGGAATCTACTGTATGTGTTCCTCTGTGATTTCCCCTTCTCTCTCAATATTTAAAATTTAATCATGTTGCTACTTGAGCTGAAGTCACTCATTTTTACTGCTATATAGTGTCCATTTGTAATAATGTCTCACTGATATTTTTATTTATTCTAATTGTAATGGACATATATTTCGGGGCCCACTTTTAGTGGATGTAAATGTATGAAATGTGAAATAATTTACAAGTACTGTTTTTACATTACAAATGTAAGGTGAGATACAAGAGTTTCTGTACAATAACATTTTATAAGCTTTTCTGACCATAATATAAATTGGTTTTGCACATTTTTCTCAAAACAATATTTGGATCACAAAAGACGCCTTTTGATATGTTCTGTTCCATTCCACTCCATTTCATTTTATTTTTAAGACTCCTGGTTATGTTCCTCTAAATTGATTTCTTGACCTACTCATGGGTCAATGAGTCAGTCAATGAGCAGTTTTAAGAAGGTTGCACTAGCACCAGGAATGGAGTTGCTGGGCTGGGGAACATGCACACCACCAGCCCATCAGACAGCACCCAGTGGATGCGGTCAGAGGCACTGGGCTCCTCCCCTACTGCCACAGCACATGTGCTTTCTTCTACTACAGCTTTGTGCACATTTGATACCATCCGATTCTTACATTTTCTCTTTCACTACATTCCAGGTCTTTAATAAAAATAATTGAATAGGTACCCAATATTAAAGCTCACCATAGTTCATCCAGATTAGAATAATCAACTCAGTCTGTCAATAAAAATACAAAAATCAGAAGAAATCAGGTTTCATTTGGGGGCATTTTTTGCATATGAGCTTTTTCTTAGGAAAAAAAAAAGTGATGTATGCTAAACGTATACACTAAAAAGTGAAGTGGCATCTGAAGTACAGTTCCTAAATTGACTCTTCTGAGGACTCTGATTGTCAGATCACTAGTCAACTATGAAAAGCATGAACCTATAGTTGTAAAAAAATCTACTTTGGGTTTTAATCTGAGTCAACAGAAATATTAGCAACACCAGTAAGCAAATGAAATGTGTGTGTTGTGTTTTGGGAGCCCAAATCTACCACATATTCAAATAATTCCTGGTGTTGTCATTATGCTATTTCTATTTAAACTTAGACGAAAAGAATTCTTTGATTTTCCCACTGTATTCAATGAAGAATGATAGGAAGGGATTTGGATAATCTGCTTCTTTCACTCTTCTAAATCCTTGAGATAAATTTCTGGTGAACATGCCACTCACTCAGTAGTGGAAAATTAGGGGCTTGGCATTGGGACTTTGGACACGGGAACTTGCACTCTGACTTGTGCCTCTCTTGGGTATGTGGAAGGTCTGGAGGGTAGAATTGCTAAATTTCCATGCACACAATCCTTCAGAGGTCTGCACCATCCCAGACCCTCAGCCATTGCCAACGCTGTGGCAAATTAGCAAGACCAAGGAAGGCAGTCAACTTTTCTTCTTGCAGACAGGCAGCTAATTTATTTATGGCAAATTCTTTGGCCCCTTGCCAACACCAAGCATGTTCACACAAAACTGGTTGGGGAGGGGAGTCAGAGAAAGGAAGACTGCAAAGCTGCATCCTGGCCCATAGCATCACTAGGGCTTCCAAAGGCTACAGCCTCCCCGGGAGGGCTATTTGGGGAAACTGCTCTGAATCCCGATTAAAAAGAGAGATGTATTCTACCACCAGCCTATCCCCTGCCTGGAAAGCTGTCTTACAGAATTCCCGAGGCAGTATCCCACTTTGTAGAGCAGAACATAAGGTCCAGGAATGAGGGAGTAACGCTCTTAGGAGCTTAGCAATTTTTGATCCTGGTTCTGTTAGCAGTTTGCTGATTTTTTAAAAAAAGTTTCATTTCGAACTTATCAAGAGGTTTTTAGATCCATAAAGTTCCATCTATATTCACAGATTTAAATGCAAGCTATAGCACCTTAACTTGCCATTTAACTCCCAAATTATATTTCCTTATTTTTAAACACTGATCACTAATAATAGGATTCTTTAATGTAGAGTATTTTCCATCAGTTTGATTTTGAGTTCTTAAAATTTATGGTTTTTATAGAATCACTAGGGGCTCAGTGCACAAAAATTTGTGCACTCGGGGGGTCCCTCAGCCCGGCCTGTGCCCTCTCGCAGTCTGGGACCCCTCAGGGGATGTCCACATGCTGGCGTGCCTGGCCAGCCTGGGTAAGGGGCTGATGGCTGTTTGCAAGCTGACCAAGCCCCCCAGTGTGGACCCTCACCCCATTGGGGTGTGTCCAGCCTGGGTGAGGGGTTGAGGGCCGTTTTCAGGCTGCCCATAGTCCCTTCAGGTTTTGGGTCCCTACTGGGATGCCTGGGCAGCCTGGGTGTGGGGTTGAGGGCCATTTTCAGGCTTTCAGGCTGCCCACATCTCCCATTGACCCAATGTCCCAGCAAGGCTGGCTGGAAGCAGGTTTCTGGGGTTTATTTATCTTCTATAATTGAAACTATTGCTTTAAGCCGAGGCGTAGGCAGGTAACGAAGCCTCCTGTTTGTTTCAGCTCCATGGCTTCTATAATTGAAAGAATGTTGCCATGAGCAGAGAGAGGCCCAGCCGGCCTAAGCAGGCAGTTTCCTCCATCGCTGGTGCAACAGAAGCCTCCTGTTTGGTTCAGCTCCGTGGCTTCTATAATTGCAACTATGTTGCCATGAGCAAAGAGAGGCCCAGCTGGCCTAAGCAGACAGTTTACTCCTGGTGCAACAGAAGTCTCCTGTTTACTCTAGCTCCGTGACTGCCAGCCTCCATCTTGGCTGGGTTAATTTGCATACAGCTGCTCTGTTTGGCTGGTGGGTGTGGCTTAGGTGTCCCGTAAAAACAGTCAATTTCAATATCACTCTTTTATTAGATAAGATTTGTGTATTCATATTTATATTTTAAAGAAATAGCTTTATGTAAATCTGAGTCAAGAGGCTGAAAAACAAATTTTAGTTTATAGTTTATGTCTAATACAGATTAATATTCAAGTAATAATATTCATTTATCTTCATTCATTCATTCATTCATTCATTTAACACCTTTCCAGGCACATGCCTGACATTTACAAAGGGCTTTATGTCATGCATCATTTCACAGAAGTCCAACAGAACCCTGAGAGCATCTTAGTGGGTTGAAATGATGACAAAGTTGGTGGGCTCTGGAGACCCTCTCAACCATGCTGGAGCCTGAGGGTCTTCTCTAGGGTCTAGCTAGGCAGGCATCTGAAGGCATTGGGACCTTGGTCACAGTTGACCCCTTCCTCCCATCATCCCATTCTTAGCCAGTTCCTATGCTCTGGATTACAAGGGTTGAGATAAGAAAATACTGAAGTGCTAGTCATTCACTAGGCCCTCCCTCCCAGGAATAGCCTCTGAATGTCCTAGCACAACCAGAGGGAGTAATTCACAGAGATTTCTGCTGGAGGAGCTTCCTATGAGGTGATACCTAGGTGGAGGAAACAGTTTTGCTGATCACCTAGTTCCTCATCCAGGAAAAATCAGGTGATCATTTTTTTGTTAACCGCTTCATTAGTTTTATTTTTCCCTTTGCAATACTGTTAAGACTTCTGATATTTTTGTGTTTGTTTTAGCTATTACATTAAGTAAAAAACCCCAAAACACTCCCAAATGAGTGATAACAAGTTGAAAAGTTGCTAAACAATTATGAGAAGGAGTGATTCTTAAATCTACTTTCCAGGCATCTAAACTAGCTGGAGGCTGTGCCTGAGTCCTAAAAAGCTGATAAAAGAACCTCCAGGCAAATGAATCAGCTAATGAAGTGCACTGAGGAATTCTGCTTCATAAACTCTGCAGCCTACTGGGGACAAGCTAGCTTCCTGCCTCTACCTGTCTTCCATATGCATATGCTTGATAACATTTCTTAGGTATTAATGTAACAGTGGGGAATTATAACCCACCCCACCATTCTTTTGACATTGTTTCTGTAACTGCTGACCTGACTGATACATAGCTTGTAGATAAGTAGCATCTTATATAATAAAAGGTCAATATGCAAATCAACCAAATGGGGGAATGACCAGTTGCTATGATGCACACTGATCACCAGGGGGCAGATGCACTAGCTGCCCCTGGTGGTCAGTGCGCTCCCACAGGGGGAGCACCGCTCAGCCAGAAGTCGGACTCACGGCTGGCGAGTGCAGCGGTGGTAGCAGGAGCCTCTCCCACCTCCATGACAGCGCTAAAGATGTCGGGGAGTGGGCCTAAGTCATCAGTCAGACATCCCCTGAGGGCTCCCGGACTGCAACAGGGCGCAGGCCAGCCTGAGGGACACCCTTTCCCAAGTGCATGAATTTCATGCTCCAAGCCACTAATGTTTGTATAAGAATCCTAGGATTTAACTTCAGAAGATACAGATTCTGACCTTTAGTCATCCTAGTTCCCAGAGACTTGCTGACCTTCAGCCATAGAACCAGGATGATGTAGAACCAGGATGAAGTAGGCCAGGATGATACACACCAGACTATCTCTTGATCAGTTTCAAGATCCTTATCAGAATCGACTGTGCTGGCCAGCACGCAGAGAATTTTTCAACCCTCTCCCTTGGATTTCTTTGTTCTATTTTCCCTCTCCCTCCTTATAATAATCTCTACCTGCATTGAGATGCTGAAATGGGCTTTATGACAAGAGTCCCCCATCCACTCAGGTGGCCCACACTGGAATAAGCCTCTTTCCTTTTTCACCAGCATCTGTCTCATGAGTTTGGCTTTCATAACAGCAGGTAGCCAAACCTGAGTTTTGGTTACATTAATAAACTACAGGAAAACAGTTGCCAAGTCTTTCACCCTTTATGCCCCTCCCTAGTGGTGCTAATGGGCACAGATACTCTGGTGAAGCAAGGAGGTAAAAGAGAAAAATCAACCATGATTAAAATAAGTAATGGAATTTATGTCCCTCTAGAGAAGTCTTAATGGCACATGAGCCTCAGGTTAAGAAAATACTAAATGCATTTTATCTGCTTAGGGATCTGCATCTTGCTAGAAGATGGGAAGTGATCAAACCCAAAACCTAGATACGTGCCCCAACGTAATTGAATCGGCAACCTTCAGTACATGGTACAATGCTCCAACCAACTGAGCCACAACAGCCAAGGCAATGCATGTGGTTTTTATGTCTGTACACTCCCAACCAGGAACATTACTACTTATGCCTCCTGAGAACTCTGAGGATAAACTCATACCTTTAACCTCGTTTCATACTTAAGAAAACTGGCAAAGGCTCTGTGAGCGCTTGGAATGGTGACACTTGGCAAATGGCTGTGTCATTCTCTTTGTGTATGTTTTTACGGAGTTTTTTTAAACATATCCAAAAATGAAAAAGGAAACAGCTTCCTAGTTATAGTGCCACTACAGTAATATCATATATAGAGAGTTCCTAATTTAGAGTTGCTATTGCCCTTTTTCTGAATAGAAATTGGCACTGATTAGGCAATATGCCTAGAAAAACATCTCTGATATATTAATGTACACTATCCTTTCCAGAAACATGTTCCAAGTAGGTCTAGAAAGGGAAGCACTAACCATGGCTTCCTTATCTAACTGGAAGACATTCCCTTAGCAAGGGATTTTGGTCTGTCATTGATGCCTTGTTTAAGCTATTCACTGAATATCACTAACTTAGTTCCTGGAAACTGTCTGGGAGCAAGACAGATGGGGGACTGTATGGGTTGTGAAGAGTAGAATATCTCTGTTACCTGAAGATAGACTCTTATCTTGACTTCTCTCAGGATGACTTGACATTTGGCTCAGTGGGAGATAGTTTTGGAAATCATATGTGGCAAGAAAGAAGGTAAAGAGCTAGATGCTTAAATGCTCAGGTACTTCTTGACCTGTGAATGCCAGGAGTCATGATCATGTTGAAACTGCGTGTTGCCTTTGCAAGGGCTCAAAACTGCCCAGAGAGGACTTCAGCAGAATATACTGAAGTCATGTTTTTGAGAGAAGGAAGATTTGATAGCTGATTTTAAGGTCTCTCCTTATAATAATGAACTATCAGCAGTTTGAAGATATGTTATTTCTAACAAGTTCTTATCAGCTCATTAATGCTATATTTATAAGAAATGATGGTAGATATCTTTCTAATTATGTACACAATCTACAAAATACAGAATACTGTACAAATAAAATTATTGATGTAATTATGTAAGTATGAAATTAGGAATTTTTTATATCATATATTGTTATGTTGCAAGAACATTTTTTAGGAGAACTTGGGCAAGGGGTGGTTTTGATAGAAAAACGTGAGAGTAAATGAACTTTCCATCTCTGGATTTCTCTTTACACTTGGGGTGGATGGCTCATTTTGAGGAACTGGAACTTAACTGTCTGTTTTTGTTTTGTTTTTAAAAGCACATGCCCTTTATCTCTGAGCATCAGAGCAAGCACTTACCACAATGCACTGTTTCCTAAATCTTAGTTAATCCAGGGCCCACTGGGAAAGGTATGTTTGTATTGTGAGATAACTCTGAAAAAATAGGTTTTCCAGTGTTTCTTTTGAAGTTGAAATCTACATTGGAACGGTGGGGAAGTAATCTGGAGAAGGGAGACAGCCAGGAAAGGATGAGTTACCAAGGCAGCTACCAGTGTGGACAAGTGGAGCTTAATTCCATGGAAGAACTCTGGGAAATGGTACAGGCTTCTCGGAATAATTCCCCTGAGGAGGCAAGGAAGTTCAAATCCCACTACACCAGCTCCCACTATTATTGGCTGAAGGTTGTTCCCAGGGACTGTTAATTCCCTGGCACTTGTCCTTCTGTGCTTCTGGCAGGAGTTCTTGGCACTGAGAGGCAGGTCCCAGCCATTGGAAGTTGCCTAGAGCAACTGAATAGTGGGGTTCAAGGAATGAGAGGGCACTACAGTGGCCAGGGCAGTGCATTTTTACTTTAAACTAACTAGAAGCCTAGTGTGTGCACAGGTGGGGTCACTTAGCCTAACCTGTAAGGATCAGGCCAAAACCGGCTCTCCGACATCCCTCAAGGGGTCCTGGATTGCTAGAGGGTGGTTCTCGGGTGACGCACTCTGGAATCGAACTCCCTCCTCTTTGGTTCTGGGTGTTTCACCTGAGAACTGCAGCTGCCAAGTCACTGCTGGTGGTCGGTGTGCATCATAGCTAATGATTGGATGGTCAAATGGTCGGACAGTCGCTTAGGCTCTTATATATAGACACTGGAGGCCCAATGCATGAAATTTGTGCATGGGGGAAAGGGTCCCCTCAGCTCAGCCTGAACCCTCTCCAATCTGGGACCCCTCGGGGGATGTCCAACTGCCACTTTAGGCCCGATCCCCAGCAGTCAGACATCCTTCTCACAGTCCTGGACTGCTGGCTCCTAACCACTCACCTGCCTGCCTGCCTAATTGCCCCTAACAGCCCCCCCCCACCAGCCTGATCACCCCTAACTGCCTCTGCCTGCTGGCCTGATCACTACCAACTGCACCCCTGCTGGCTTGGTTGCCCCCAACTCCTCCCCTGCCAGCCCCGTCACCCCATGCAGCCTGCTGCTCGGTCTTTTGGTCGTCCCTCACAGCCTCCTGTTCATTTGTTTGGATGCTCCTCACTGCCCCCATCCTGGCCTGGCCGCTCCACACAGCCTGTTCTATCATCCATTCAGTTGCAATGGTCACTTAGGCTTTTATATAGATAGATAATAATGGCAACTGTTCAGAGAGAGTCAGAAAATATTTAAACTGCAAATTTAAAAATAATTTCCTATTTGGCTTCTACTATAATATTTCCCAGATAATGTTTTACTTTTAACTAGGGTTAAATTTCATTTCATTGTATTCAATATTAATAGCTATCATTTTTGAACTCCTACCAGATCAAATGTTAGGGGATTTACATAGTATAACTCATTTAACTTTACAGTAACCTTGCATGATAAATATCCTTATTTTATAGACATAAACTAGTTTCTGTAATTAATTTATGTAAAAAATTCAGTGCCTGGCATATATTAGGCATTTGGTAATATTTTTGAATGCAGAATGAGTGACAAAGACTTGCCCAAAGACATTGAGCTTTGGAATGGACAGGGGAGCTGGCCAGAGGGCCCTGCAGCCTTTGGGCTGGGCAGAGGAGGTGTTCAGTGGTGGCACACTTCCCAGAGTGTAATTGTAACATGGCTCTTATTAGGCAGTCTTGGTGGCTAAGAGTAGGTTGCTATTGTTTTTGAAAGATCTGTGCATGCTTTCCAATAGGGTATCAAATAAACATAGAGCATAGTCCCGGCTGGGTATCTCAGTTGGTTGAAGCATTGCCCATACCCCCCAAAAAGGTTGTGAGTTCCATTCCTGGTCAGGGCACATACCTAGGTTGCAGGTTCAATCCCCAGTCATTCATATTCTCTCTCTCCCTCTCCCTCTCCCTCTCCCTCTCCCTCTCCCTCTCCCTCTCCCTCTCCCTCTC
>PVJC01005984.1:0-26175 GCA_004026665.1 Murina feae | reverse complement strand
ATGGATATTTTCTTTGTATCTGGGTTTGTTCATAGACTTTTGGGAAAGGCATTTTTAGTGCTAACTTTCAGTGCTAAAAGCTAGTCATGGTATCACAAAATAGTTGTACTGTCCTTTAGAATTTTTTCTAGAACTTCAGATAAAATGTTTTTTCAAAGCATCATTTTTCCCTTTAAGGCTCATGTTAAAATAAAGGTCAGGAAATTCAGTCAAGTAAACAAGCCAGCCACAACTTTCATCCGAAGGGCCATGCACCACAGGTGCCGCTCGGTGCTGCTGGAGCTGGTTTAAACACATCGGTTATGGTTATATATAGCACTTAAAGTCCAAACATCCACTCCAGCTCCATCATCACTTACTCAGGTTGTCCCAGCAAATTCCTCTCGGACTATTTCTTTGCCAAGTTTAAGAAGTAATGGATTCTAAGCTATAACAGAGAAAAATCAACTTACTCATTTTAGAAAAAGGTAAAATGTTTCCCCTTTCTTCCTTCCTCTACAGAGGAAGCTTTTCACATGCAAACAAGTTTGTAAATAAGTGTGTTTCGTGTAATGCAACAATGAAATCAATACACTAGTTTATCTTGGTAGAAGACAATTTTATAAATTTAAAAAATTATAAGAAAATAATATTTTTTTTTGCTTTAAAAAAACCATGGAGGATAAAAATAGGAATAGCAGATTATTGTATCTGTTATAGCATCCTCAAACTATGGCCCGCGGGCCACATGCGGGTGTTTTTGCCACCGCTGTCTGTCCTGCTTAAATTATGTGCAATGTGCATAGGAATTTGTTCATAGTTTTTTTTAAACTATAGTCTGGCCCTCCCATGGTCTGAGGGACAGTGAACTGGCCCCCTATTTAAAAAGTTTGAGGACCCTTGTTTATGCTTTTGAAGTGAACCTTTCTCTGAGGGAAAATACACACATAAAACACCCAATTCAGGAGTGTACAGTGAGAAGAGTTTTCATAAACTGAAGATACCCAGGTGACCAGCACTAGCTCAGAAACTAGACCATCATCAGAGGATGATCCTGAGTCCCTCGCCTGTTCTCTGCAGTCAGTACCACTTCCTACCCTTAAGGGCAAGCAGAACCCTAACATCTAATACCATGCACCTCTTTGGCCTGCTCTTTCATTTTGCATCTTGTATAAATAGAATTATGCAGTGCTGTGTGTAATATTTTGGTGTCTACATAATGAATAGTGCTGATGGGAACATGGTTATATACTTCTGTTGGAGAACACACATGCATTTGTTTGGGCTATATACCAAACAATAGAAATGGTGGGTAATAGAATAAATATATGTTTAGTTAGGATAGATAATGCTGAATTGTTTACATGTTTTATTTTTATGAATGCCTATGTTAAACTACAATGCTTAGAAAAACACACTGGACTATCTCAAGACTAATATATACAATTTTTTTAGAATTTTAACTTCTGAAGTATTTTTCATATTAAGTAGATTTCAGCGTTACACATCAATCTTATAAAATACTAGAGTCCTAGTGCACGAAATTCATGCATGGGGGGGGGCGGGGAGGGGTGTCCCTCAGTCCAGCCTGCACCCTCTCCAATCTGGGACCCCTCGAGGGATGTCTGACTGCACATTTAGGCCCAATCCAAGTGGGCCCCAATTGCCCTCCCCTGCTGGCCTGGTTGCCCCTAACTGTCCTCCCCTACTGGCCTGGTCATCCCCAATTGCCCTCCCCTGCAGGCCTGGTCCCCTGCAACTGCCCTCCCCTGCAGGCCTGATCCCCCACAACTGCCCTCCATTCAGACCTTGTCCCTGCCCCCAACTGCCCTCCCCTACATGCCTGATCATCTCCAACTGCACTCCTCTGCCTGCCCAGTCACCCCTAACTGCCCTCCCCTGCCAGCCATCTTGTGTGTTGGAGTGATGGTCAATTTGCATATTACCTCTTTATTATATAGGATAGATGTACATACTTAATACCATTTAATTCTTAACAACGATTTAGCATACCATAAAGCTGATCTCCGGAGGCCAACGGACCAGCTCACAGTCGTGAAGCAGGCTTCCGTGACCTCAGAGCGAGTCAGGGCCAGTCTGGAATACAGATTGGAGGCCTTTCTTCACCCTGTAGCAATGCACACCCACCCCTAATGGACAGACTCCTAACTGGAAACTCCAAGCCCTGTAAATTCCCAGCACACTTCTCAGAAGCTGGGGATGGCTCAAAGTCATTTCACAGTGGGAGTGATTTGCAGCCAGAATCAACCAGGCTTTGGCCTTATTTTTTGTGTGGTTTGGATGATTCTATCATCAAATCTGCTTCTCTGTATAAAATGTTTCCCGTTTGAGTTTTCTTTTTCTAGTGAATGGATTTATTATCCAGGAGGAAAACTTGGCCTGACTGTTCTGAGAAGGGCAGGATGAAGGAAAGGTTATGATCACATGTCTTTCATGTGGCCCTGTCAGCTGAGGATTGGTTTATGTGTGTCATTTATAGAAAGCAGAGGATCAGTGACACACATACTGAATTTATGGGGTCAGATATAACGGTGCTGGGCAGGTCTAAGAAAACAGATACACACCTATATGGAGAGAGCGGGTGGGCAGGGTGGAGCAAGGAAGGGGGAGTTAGTTCACATGGCCCCTTTTTATCTCACTTGGGAAATGGAGAGGTGTAGGCCAGAACCTTCTGTGCCTTTGAGCGGAGAAGAAGAAGGTGAACAGTGTTGAAGGAAGAAGGCTGAGAAGCCATGGAAAAGCTAAAATCTCAGCAAGATTTGGAAACAACGCTGCCTAACACCTGTTGAATATCGACTTTATTCAACATGATATCGCGTAGTCTTTGCAATGTCCATGGAACAAGGTACTGCTGTAGTTTATGTTCTACTTTAAAATTCCAGAAGGTGAATTCCCAAATCACATAGCTAATAAGAGGGCAGTGGATTCCAGCCAGATGCTAAAGCACATGCTCTGTGCTGCTCAGACAGGGCAGGGGAGAGGTGCCCGGGCCAGGGAACAGGCAGGGACAGAACAGTCTAGACCAGTGGTTCTCAACCTGTGGGTCGCGACCCCTTTGGCGGTCAAACAACCCTTTCCCAGGGGTCACCTAAGACCATCCTGCATATCAGATACTTACATTATGATTCATAACAGTAGCAACATTGCAGTTATGAAGTAGCAACGAAAATAATTTTATGATTGGATCATAACATGAGGAACTGTATTTAAAGGACCAGAGGATTGAGAACCGCTGGTCTAGACAAGGTGGGGAGGTGAGGAGGAGAATGGTAGTATGTTCTGGGGTCAGTGCAACTGGCCTGACCAGTGGGTGGCCTAAGGTTAATGGCTGATAAAACTGGAGGATTGGTAAGATTGGGAAATAATATTATGGAAATGCTATTTACTTAAGAAGGTGAACTTAGCAGCCAGGTGTAGATGGGAAGAGGGAAGGACTGGAGGCTAGGAAGTTATTGAGAAGGTGCTGCAAAGTTGAGAGAGATGAAACAATGAAGACATGGACGAGCACAGCAGTTCTCAGACAGTTGACTTTGGGACCATTGATAAACCTACAAATGAGGGAGGACCCAACAGCTTTGGTTTCTATGGCTTTTATCTATTTTTTAAATCATATCTGAGAAATTTTAAAATGTTTTATTAAATTTTTAAAAAATAACATAATAAACCCATAATATATTATCATCAAAACATTTTCATGAAAATTTACTATGTTTAAAAAAAACTGAGAAAAATGACATTGTTTTACACTTTAACAAATTTCTTAATAGAATCCAGCTGGATTGTAACACATTCAGTCATCATCTGTACAATGTGTTATAGCATCAAACGACATGTGGCCTCTGAAAACTCCACTATACACTTGTGAGAGAAAGTGAAATAGGCCCAGGACACCCTGAACTCTCGGGGATTCCCACGGGCCCCTGGACCACAGTTGGAGAGCCATTGGGCTGGAGTGTGGCCCAGGAGATGGAGAAAGACAGGGACATACAACAGCAGTATCTAGAGGCGGACCAGGGGTAAAGGGAGCTGCAAAGGGAAGTCTCAGATGGCTTGAGACATCACACCTGGGTGACAGGACACTTGTGGTGCTTCTTGAAGAGCAGGGGAAATCCGGGAGGCAGTTGGTAATTTCTGGTTTTAGTGATCTGAATGTGAAGTGCAGAGCGATCCAACAGTACACATAGAATTAGGTCACAGAAGATAATTTTTACTAATGAAAGTAACATTTTCAAAACAGTTTAAAATAAAATTTAAAGAGTTAATTCAAAAATGAAAAATTAAAACATTAAATGGGAAGCAAGTACTATAATTTCTATTTAATTCATCACAGAGTATTTACTTAGGAGTAGAATATTAGAAAAATTCAACTGTATTTGAAGGATTTTATTTGTTAAGATGGATATATATATATATATATATATATATATATATATATGCATTTGTACTATTCTTCACACATGTTATATGTCTGGAATAATTTATAATAAATTCAAAGTTTAACTTTCTCCCCCCCCCCCACTCTCTCTCTCTCACACACACACACACACACACACACACAATATTTATATTCCTTAGATAAAAGGCCATTTTATTTCCAGATACTAGTGGTAAGGATGGGCCATGTAGAGAAAGGAAGAGAGAGGCAGAGACAGAAAAGGAAAGAGAGGGAGGACAAGGGGAAAGAAGAGAGGGAGGAAAGAAAAAGAACCTAATCTGAACTCAAAAATCTTGCACCTTCTCTTTAGATACTGAAGTGCAGACTGTAGGCAGGCATCCTCAAACTATGGCCTGCGGGCCACATGCCGGGTGTTTTTGCCACCGCTGCCTCTCCTGCTTAAAATAAGATATGTGCAGCGTGCTAGGAATTTGTTCATAGTTTCTTTAAACGACAGTCCAGCCCTCCAATGGTCTGAGGTACAGTGAGCTGGCCCCCTGTTTAAAAAGTTTGAGGACCCCTGCAGAGAAAGGGCTTACCTGCAACATTGGCAAAATACAGGGAAAGTGTAAGCCAAATAGGGAGACACAACTATTCACAAGATACCAAAGACCGTATTTATGACGTGACTTTAGCAAAGATTCAGTCAGACCCCAAGTCCCTGTTGGAGTTTAGGGCGCTTAGTGGGAGAGGTGAATGGGAAACGGAATTCCTGTGCATGAGGCACATCCCCCGTGGAATCGGGCATCAGAAGAAGGAAGTACACAGGGGGCCTCAGAGAGGAAGGGGCTGACCTCTGTGGGAGGCTGGGTAGCTGAGATCTGCTCTTTAGTCAGAGGTGACCTGGATGTTGGCACTGACTCAGGCAGGACTAGCTCTGAGACTTTGGGAAAGTCACTCGATTACTCAAGCTTTCGCTTTAGAATATTTTTATTTCTTAAAATTACAAAAATAGTCCGGCTAACAGCAGGATGGGTGCCAGGGAATGTCGGCTCCTCTTTCTGTATAGCACCGACCAATAAACCCCCATCTGTCTCAAAAGTGTGGGCCTGCATTTCCAGCAGCCTTCACCCATCCTAGAGCGCTTCTGAACATAGCTTATGCTTCCTGTCTGTCTGTTTCACAGGCTTTTCATTCTCTGCTTCTTCTTTAGCTCTATAATGATTACACATATCCACTGTATCACATACCTTCCTTTGCCTTAGAATTCATTCCAGAGTGTGTCCATTTTAGGAATGAAGTGAAAAGAAAATATAAGTTGTTACATTGTTTTTAGGAAAGTGGTATGATAAAAACTTCTAAAATTGTTTTAAGAAACATTTGTGTATGTGTGAGGGCAGGATGAGAGAGGGTGATCATGATAGTATCTTAGATCACTAACAAGTAAATTCATGTGCAGTAGCTAGCTGTAATTTACCTTCTGTGTCTCCTATGGCAGCTATGTGGTGAACTAGCAGTAAGCCAGGTGCTCACGAGGCCAGGTGCCTTCTTTCAATGGATGGATGGATGGATAAATACAGGGTATCCCAAAAAATGTATACATCACTTAAACAGCTGACAGCTCAACTGATGTTTCTTTCTTTTCAGATTTACCCCATGGGAATTAATACTCAAGGTGTGTGTAAATTTGGGGGACACCCTATCTATACAAAGACTGCTTAGCCAAAAACAGTGTCCATGCACTGAAACGTATGAATTGTACTGTGTAGCTAATTTAGCCAAAAAATGAAGTTAAACTTTCTTAACAAAAAGCAATTAAATCTTTATGCCCGCCCCCCCCCCCCCAGGGAGATAATTTATATAAAGTAGGGATAAATGTTAATTTAATGCCAAGTAGAATATCTTTCTAACAATTTTCATAAATTTGTGTTCCATAATTTGTCATAACCCTCATCTTTATTTGAAGTTGTTTCATGACCCGTTGCAAACAAATGACAAAATCGCATTTGCTAAGTTCCCCTTTAGTGCCCAATTGCTAGAAATTTAAGGACCTAGCAGGTCTGCAGCTGTTCGGAGTTTCAATTATTTTAGCGTCTTATCTTCCAGGCTAATGACTTGGAACTCTAGGCTGAATTCCTTCCCCGTTAGCAGTGGGAGCCTCGGGAAAGTCTTGTTCCCCACATAACTGAGTGGAGCAGGAGAGCAGGGTCCCCCACAAGCCTTAGAACCCCGCCTTCCCAAGGGCTTGGCAGATCAGCAGGAGCATCTCCCCTACCGGGAGCAATTGGTTTTAATCAGAAGACTCAACAATAAAAGCAGAAAACTGGGCTGGACCAGAAGGGGTGTAGGAAAGACCCCCTGAATTGTCAAAAGTGCCTGTGTAAAATAATGATATGTGTTCTTTGGTGAATCTGAGCATTATTGTTGTGGTTTAGTACCAAAGTGTGGAATCACATAGAATCATAGATTTTTCACAGAGCTTAATTGGGTCAAAGGGATCACTTGGAACAATTTCTTTATAGCTGAGGAGCCTGGGGTCCACAGGAGTGGAAGGATTTATCTTAAGTCATACAGCTTGTTCCTGGTGAAGCTGCGAACAGAATACATTTCCTCTTCCCAGTCAGTGTACTTCCCTCTGCCACATCTGCTTCCTCTCCTCCCTGCAGGCCAAGCACCGTCTCCAGGAGGATGCTTTAGACACGTCTGTGTCTGGGCACCTTTTATCCCTAACGTAAATGATGTTTTTGTCAAATTATTTGGTTTTGTGTTTAATTCGGGCACCGATGTTGAGAAGTTACTGTATTTGGACAAGTGTGTGCCATTGAGTTCAAGTGTGTTTAGAGAATCATGTTGGTGGAAGGAGTAATCTAAGTCTCTGCTTTGCAAATTAGGAAACAAAAACCTAGAAAATTTAGTGACCATGAGTTCAACATACAGAAGTCCTAATGTCATGGAATATTCTATCAAAGCAAAGTGTATGCCTTTGAACTTTGACTCTATCAAAGACTTAACAGGAAGTGGGTTTTTACTACATTCTAAATGAGATTGTTTGGATTGATTAGATGTTGTTTATGTTTTTCATTGTTTTATTCAATGCTAATGGGAATAGCATGAAACCATTAACCATTAAAAATTATTGGAATACTGGGGTTGGTGTGTAATAGGAAACCAAATAGTTGAATGTAATGTGAGCAGTAATGGATTTCCATGGTCATCAATGTTACCATTTTGATTAGATTGACTGTCAGTGTACTTGTCACACATGTTTCTGCCTGTACCTCGCACCATCCTACAACTTCACCTATGAAATCCTCCCCATCCTTCAAAACACAGGGCAAGTGCCATTTCCCCCATGAAGCTTTAACAGTTCCTTCACACCTGAGCCCTCTTCTGTCACTTAGACCACATAAATGCTGGGTCACTCCAATTTGAGTTTTTAAGCTCCATAAGAGAAGAGATTACCAATAGTTTTGGTTTCCCCATTTTACCTTGTATTTTGGAGATGTACAGCGTTTGTTGAATGAGTAAGAAATATGAAAACATTTGGCCAAACACCAAGCATTATATTTTAGAACACTAATGTTAAAAGCACAAATTGGAGAAGTCCTAACTTTTTAAGGTTGTTAGTCAGTTGAGAATTTGTTGAGAAACTGAGTGTCCAGAACAAATATCATAAAGAATGTTCCTCCCTGGGATGTCTTTATTCACAGAGGAATCTGGTAAATAACAGTCTGTAAAATACTAAATGATGCCACAAATTGTTAGAGTGGAGTTTTCATAATAGTCAGTCCCCTGCAATTCAAAACCACATGGTGGTCTTCCAATAGCTGTGTTTTAGCCGAATCAGGTGCAGGACCAGACTCCGGGAGCCTCTGCTCGGCCGCTGCCAACTAACTTTGCTCTGTGCTCCCTGACAGACGGCTGTTCCAATAAAGCAAGCGGCTTTTCCAAGAAAATAGTTGCCAGGATTTTCTCGGGTCATTAGATAGCTCTACAGCAGATAGGAACATAACAATTTTCTTTGTGTGGGGAAAGAGGAGAACTTTCCTGAAGCTTGACTCATGTTACAAAAATGGGGGAAAGGGATTTACGTGCTTATTTCAGTTCCTTTTCCAAACTTGGAAAATTAAATAGTAGCTTAGCCTTAGCCCTTCAGAGGACGATCTCATTGCAAATGTAAACTCTACTACTCACTCACAGTGTTTAATATATTGCAAGCACCCCCGACACAAGATTCAAATGGCCACATGCAAATCCTAGTTTAAAGTCTAGAAGTGTTCGTGAGGCCAAAAGCAAGAGAATTCTCTATATGCAATTGGGTTCTGATTTCTTTATAACTGTCTACATTACAGAGCCCCATCTTTATCTTTTGAATTGTAAAGCAGATGGGAAAACTAGTATCACACTGTTACTAACTGGCCATAGAGCAAATGAATGACAGGAATGGAGCATGGCCTTTGCCTATTAAACTTGCCCAGATTCATGAGACCAGATGGCCTCATGCTTGGCTTGGCTACTGCTGATGAGTGGTGAAGAGGGATGGAACATACCTGACTATCCTTCTTCTCTAAGGTCGAAAGTTACACAGGACATATTTCTTGAAACAACACACTGGGCCAGAAAACTGTAATTCCATCTATGCAGTGTACTTGACTCTGTGAGCTTCATTGTTCCCATTTTGCAAAAGAGGAATGAATACTCACTCACCCAGCATATTTTTAAAATTCATTACAAAAATCAAGGTAGCCTTGAAACTTGTAAAGCCCCGCATAAATGTAAGGTATTATAACTATAGAGTGCTACATGTACTCACCTTGTGACCCTTTGATTTTCTTTGCTAGAAACACTGAAATATACTGAAGATCAGATACCTCCCCAGAGTGTTCCTACTGATCTATCATCACTCCCTTGTGGAGGGGAATGGGCTCTATGGGGAGAGGAGGGAAGAGGACAGAAAATCTTGTTGATTAATTAGCATAGAAAACACATACAGGGAGTTTTTTGTCACCCAAGGAAGTGTTTCCTTCTCACTCCTCTCTCTCTCTCTCTCTCTCTCTCTCTCTCTCTCTCTCTCTCACATACACATACACAATAATAGGTAAGTGGACATATTTGTTTGTGGGTCCACTTCTGAGCTCTCCATTCATTTGTGTGTCCACCCTTCCACCAGAAACCACCTGTCATGGTGACAGGAGCCATAAAATAAATGCCTTGAATTTGAGTAGACTGGTTCCTCCCACTTTTCTTTTTGAAAAAATTTTAAGCTATTTTAGTTTTCTTGTATTTCCATATATTTTAGAATAATCTCGACTATACCTACAATAAAAATTTCTTGCATTTTAAAAGGAATTAGTTAAACCTGTATTATTATATTTTCTTGATGTAACATTATGTAATATTTTTTGTTTGTTTCATAGTCTAATGTGCCTTATATAAAAACTGCCACTCCAGCTCTCTCATGTTCAGCCTTTGCAGGGCATATCATTTCTAAACTTTACTTTCGGCTTATCTGTGTCTTTATATTTAACTAGAGACCCAGTGCACAAAAATTTGTGCACTCAGGGGGTCCCTCAGCCTGGCCTGTGCCCTCTCGCAGTCTGGAACTCCTCAGGGGATGTCCACCTGCTGGCGTGCCTGGCCAGCCTGGGTGAGGGGCTGATGGCTGTTTTCAGGCTGGCCAAGCCCCCCAGTGTGGACCCTCACCCCATTGGGGTGTGTCCAGCCTGGGTGAGGGGCTGAGGGCCATTTTCAGGCTTTCAGTCTGCCCACAGCTTCCATTGACCCAAGGTCCCAGCAAGGCTGGCTAGAATCAGGTTTCTTGGGTTTATTTATCTTCTATAATTGAAACACTGTTGCTTTGAGCCAAGGCCTAGGCAGGTAAGGAAGTCTCCTGTTTGTTTCAGCTCCATGGCTTCTATAATTGAAATATTGTTACCGTGACCAGAGGCTCAGCCAGCCTAGGCAGGCAGTTGCAACAGAAGCCTGCTGTTTACTCTAGCTCTGTAGCTGCCAGCACCATCTTGGCTGGGTTAATTTGCATACAGCCACTCTGATTGGCTGGTGGGCGTGGCTTGGCTGGTGGGCGTGGCTTAGGCGTCCCAGAGATATGGTTACTTTGCATGTTACTCTTTTATTAGATTAGATGTTTACTGATAATATGTAGTTAAGTTGTTTTTTAAAATCTAGTTTGATAATCTCTAACTTTTCATTGGTGTGTTTGCACCATTCACATTAAAATAGTTATCTATGTTATTGAGTCAAAATGTTTGCTTTCTCTCATTGTTTTATTCCCTTCTTTCCTTTATCTCACCTCTTTTGTGTTGATTAAATATTTTTTCTATGTTATTGTCTCCACTACTGCTCACTATATCTGTTATATTTAATTTATTGGTTAGTGTTGCTATTCTATCATTATTATTATTATTTTAAGTTTATTTTTATTAATTTCAGAGAGGAAGGGAGAGAGAGAGATAGAAACATCAATGATAAGAGAGAATTATTGATTGCCTCCTGCACACCCCCTACTGGGGATGGAGCCCACAACCTGGGCATGTGCTCTTGGCTGGAATTGAACCTGGAACTCTTCAGTCTGCAGGCCGATGCTCTATCCACTGAGCAAAACTGGCTAAGGTTATCTTTATTTTTTTTAATCTTTATTGTTGAAAGTATGACATATATTCCCTTTTTCTCTCCCATTGGCCCCTTATAGCCTGCCCCTGCTGCTACTCTACCTTTAAATAACATTATATCCCTTCACTTATAATAGAAAAACCTTCAACAGTTCATTTCAGCTCAACTCTGTCCTTCCTGTTATTGTTCCCATGTGTTGACCTCTACATATAAACCCATAAAACATTATGATTATTTTTGTTTTAGGTAGTCATTTCCTTACCCTCAGCAGTTAAAAATGAGGACAAATAAGCTCACCTCTTTATTACAAATATTAGAGATCATTGGATAGTCACACTTCTCTGAGTATTTAATAATTAGTCTTTCTGTTTCTCTGTACTTACATTGGAAAACTGTTTATTATTTGTCTTCAGGCTCACTGGGTTTTTTCTCCTATAGAGTCTAATACACTCTTTCTCATCTCCAGTGATTTCATTTTTATTTCAGACAGATTATCTCAGACATTCCATTAGGTTTTTTTATGTTTTTAATTATTATTATTAAATCATGTTTTATTTTAAATCCATGAGCATATTTAAAGTAGCTTTATAAAAATCCCTGATGCAAAATATATCATTTCTTTCATTCCTGTCTGTTTTGTTCGACTGATTTTAATTTCGGTTATGGGTCACATTTTTCTGCCTCTTTTCATGGCTAGACTTCTTTGAGCAGAATATAGACATCATACTTATTAGATTATTATGTGCTGCATTTTGCTGTCTTTCCCCAAAGAGTGGTGGACTTTCTTTTGTCATGCAGTTAAGTTATATGGATCCATTTGATCCTTTGGGGGGTTGTTTATAATCTTTACTAGGGGCCCGGTGCACGAAATTCGTGCACTGGGGTGGGGGTTCCTCGGCCCAGCCTGCCCCCCTCACATATTGGGAGCCCTCAGGGGGTGTCCTACTAACGACTTAGGCCCGCTCCATGCTCCCCTTGGGGAGCGGGCCTAAGCTGCAGTCTTACCTCCCTTTGTGGGAGGCAACCAGGCTAATGAGGGGAAGCCACCAGCCCAATCACCCTGCTGCTGCAGCCCCTGCCAGTCACCACAGCCACCAAGGTGTTTTCATCAACATGTACTCCAGTCCCTTCAGCATGAAAAAATGACAACTTTCTTTAGGCATTTTCAAGATGTGTCTTTCATAGAATATGAGCTTTCTTTCTTTCTTTCTTTCTTTCTTTCTTTCTTTCTTTCTTTCTTTCTTTCTTTCTTTCTCTTTCTTTCTTTCTTTCTTTCTTTCTTTCTTTCTTTCTTTCTTTCTTTCTTTTTTTCTTTCTTTCTTTCTTTCTTTCTTCCTCACCTAAGGCTATGTTTCCATTGATTTTTAGAGAATGTGGAAGAGAAGGGAAAAACAGAGAGAGGAACACTTTGATTGGTTGCCTCCTGCATATGCCCTGACCTGGGCCCCAACTAGGAAGGAGCCTGCAACCTAGGTACATGCCCTTGGTCAGAATTGAACCCAGACCCTACAGTCAGCAGGTTGAGGCATTATGCACAGAGCCAAACCAGCTAGGGCAGGATATGACATTGCTTAGCCCTCCATTAGTGGACCTTCATTTTTTCTCTCCAGGAGTGTGGTGGAAAAATCCTAGATCACCTTTAGGGATTCTTATTATTCAAGTTACTAAGAATATTACCAGTGGCATACAGGGAGCTTAGCCAATGAGTATTCAGAAAAGATGTTTCCTCTGTAGGTCACTCTGATCACCGGCTCCATCCCTGCCCCTCCAATCCTAGCTCTACCCCTTCTCAGGCCTGTAACCTCTGGCCGAGATTACAGGCCTGGGCAGGGGACCCCCAGGCCCCTGAAATCGCTGCTGCTGACCCTGCTCAGGCCTGTAGTCTCTGCCTGAGGCTGCCAAGCCTAGGCAGAAGACCCCCAAGCCCCTCTGATTGCCAGCTTCACAGAGCCCAGGCCTCTGTGATCACCGGCTCTGATCCTGCCCCCTGCCATTGCCGGCTCTGCCCTTGCCCCACTGGCAGCCTCTGGCCAAGGCTACAGGCCTGGGCAGGGGACCCCCAGACCCCTGTTTAGCTGGCTCACCGGTGCCCAGACCCCTGCAATCACAGGCTTCGTCCCTACCCCGCCGATCGCTGGCTCTGCAGAGCCCAGGCCCATGAGATCTCCAGCCTTGCCCCTGCCCTGGCCTGAGACCTCTGGCCCAGGCCTTATGCCTGGGTAGGGCACCCTCATACCCCTTCGATCACCAGCTCCACCCTTGCCCATACACGAGGCCTCTGGTGGAGGCCTCTGGCCTGGGCAGGGGACCCCCAGCACCCTCTGATAGCCTGTTCCGCCCCACAGCTCCCCCGCATACCCCGCCACCTGCCTGGCTAACAGTCCTGACCACTTCTGTGGTGGGGCTGAGCCAGACTGGGCGCCGCCATCTTGTGGGCATGGGGGTGGGCATATTACTCTTTTATTAGATAGGATTAGGGAGAGTTTACAGTAGCCTTAACTCTGGGGCATGGCCCTGCTGGAACCTTTATTAAATGTTCTTAATGTTCAACAAGGATTCTTACTCCAACCAGTCAGAATCTGAACATCATTCAGCCCCATGTGATCTTTGGGAATTGTTCAGTTCCATGGAGTTTCAGACTATACATGTGTACATTGGTATTCAGCCAATGATGCAAGTTGAATGATGCGGAGAATTCTGGAACTTTTTCTATAAAGAAAATGTTTCTCTCAAACTCTGATGCTCAAATAATAGTTGGTTTGTCTCTTGAACTCTAATCTCTGTCTCTTCACCTCAGTGAGACCCATCCACTCTTCTTGGGGGTCCCCTTCCTGCACAGTGACCAAAATGTGCCTCAGACTGAATGCTCCAATAACCACAAGCTTATTTCATTTATTCATTTTCTTTCCCAAGTCATAGTCCTGTGCCATCATGTGTTACGAATTTTTAAAATGATTTATTTCAGATATTTTGTCCATTTTTAAATTGTTATTTACAGTGAGAGGAAAAAGTATGGTCCCATTTATGCCATCATGGCGTCCTCATTCCATTTTTCCAATTAGCTTTCCTTTTAACTGTGCTTTTCATTGTTATGCTCCTCGATAAAAATGCTCCTATGCTCTTTCTGATAATGCTTCCAATTATTCTCTCAAATTGTTGTGAACATCTTTTAAACAGCAAGGCATATATTACAGTTTTATAGAATTATTGCTCAGGGTTTTTCCCCAAGAGAAATGCCAAAGCTTCAGTCAGTATACTGCACATCTGAAAAATGAAATCTTAAAGATATTACAGCTGCTGCCTCCTACACACTCCCTACCAGGGATCTAGCCTGAAACCCGGGCATGTGCCCTGACTAGGAGTTGAACCAACAACCCCTCAGTGCATGGAACAATGACCCACAAACTGACCCCCAGTGGCCAGGGCTTCTCCCCAACCCACCCAAGTACATGCTGAGGGAATGAGAGAGAAGGAGAAACATCAATGTGAGAGAGAAGCATCACCCTGTTGCCTTCTGTACATGTCCTACTCGGGGATCAAACCCACAACCCAGGTATGTGCTCTGACCAGGAATCAAACCAGCAACCTTTCAGTGCATAGGATAACACCCAACCAACTGAGCTACTCCAGCCAAGCAAGATAGCGTTTATCAGCAGAGTGATAATTGATGATTAAAATGATGACTTGAATAAGTCAGAAAAGTTTATAACACACTCAGCTCATTTAGTTACGAAGGTAGGGAAATGTAAACCGTCACTGAGATTCATCTTTTCTCTAATCCAGAGTTTACAGCCCCACAGGGACTTGTCTGCTATATGTAAGTTCTTTTTTTCCTCTCTCTTTGCGTGGGTTATTTCTGTTATCTTTCGGGTTTTAACTTAATGTTATTTCCTCCAGGAATTCTTCCCTCAGTTTCTGATCAATATTAGGTCCTTCTATTGTATGTGCTCTCATGGTACCCTATACATTTCCTTTATGGCATATTCAGTCTTAATTATAGAAATTTCTATATTTCTTTTTCAGTATTTATCAACATCAGTAGGCTATGTACTCCATGAATACATTAACCATATTTGTTTTCGTCATTGCTATGTTGCCCAATGAACGCTATGTCAGTTACTAATTTTTAAAATAAATAATGAGCAAACTAAAAAACACTCTCAAAGTGTTGCCAATTATCTACAAGGCGTTGGTTTTAGTACAGATATGGATGCGACTGAGTTTCTTGTGAAAGCTTTTATTTCTTCTTGGATCA
This sequence comes from Murina feae, assembly GCA_004026665.1. Classification (NCBI taxonomy): domain Eukaryota; kingdom Metazoa; phylum Chordata; class Mammalia; order Chiroptera; family Vespertilionidae; genus Murina; species Murina feae. The sequence continues at coordinate 10,915 of PVJC01005984.1, read as the reverse complement.
TAACCCAGTGAGCATGATAAATATCTGCTGGATGAATGATGCTATGCAACCATAAGTTATTCTCTGGTTCTTTTCCCTGAGAATCAGTGGTTCTTAGCACCTGAGACTTGACAGTAACTAAATATTTGCACATTTTCATTACAAATTACAATTTTAATTACAAAACAGGTAATTTCTTTTAAAATATTAGAAGATTCTAAATCTTGACAAATATAACAATGGTACAAATGTAAGACAATGCTACAGTATGTGCTTAAATTAATTAGCCACCTTAACCCCTGAAGTGTGCCCCATTTTACTTTTTTAAAAATTATAAACCCTCCCCAAACTCAAAGTGATGCCCCAACAGGAAGCTGGCCTGTTCTATAGCTCAGGACAGCCATACATGGTGCCAGAGACACCACCATTTCAGTGGGGAGGAAAAACAAAGGTTGTGTTTAAGGTAATGGAAAAGTACGAATCCGAAACAATTTGCTCATCAATCAAAACACTGGAAATTTTGAAAAAAGGAGGCTTCTCGTTAACAGGCTTTTCACTTGGGGCTCATTAGTGGTTGAAAGTGGTTCTTTCTCCAGTTTCTAACTAATGTGTGCTGGGAGTTGGGCCAGGTGTTCCTTCTACTGATTTCCACTTGGAGCAATTTTATCTGGAAACCCGCCCTCTTCAGGGCACACAAATGCAACCTGCTCCCCGTCCATTGGATCAGCTCTGTCTCCATTTGGTCCTAGACCAAGAGGAGTGGCTGTTTTTTGTTAATGGGACTTTAAGCTAGTTGAATTTTAAAAAGTGGGGTTTTAGATTGTCTAGTCATTACAAAGGATTAAACAAGAGAACTTTCTCATAGTCATTTTGACAAATTTGTTGAGCAACTAGAAAATTAGGATAATATTTTAAGTGAAAAATTTTAAGTTTACAAACAAGATCCCTGTGTCTTCCACCAGGTTTCAGCCAGAGAACTGTGTGTGGAGGAGGAACTTGCCCAGATTGGCTTGACTTCCCTTCTAGAAGGTTCTTCATGGTTTTCCCAAGCTCCAGCAGACTTCTGATCTTCCTTACCTGGTGAGAAATGCCTTGAGATGTTCCTTCATTTAGTGGAAGGACTTCCTCCTTAAGTCATGGTGCACTGGGCACAGGCAACCAAGGATGTGAAGCTGGCCCGACCCCACTTGTCCAAGTGCCTGTGGGATTTCTGACAGGCCAGATACTTGGGTATCTGCTGGAGACCAGTCATTATCACTTAGTAGAGAAATGTGCCTGAAGGCTGGTGGACCTTAATTCCCCTGAATAGTGATAAGCTATTCACCCATTGATAGTTAAAGCAGCCCTCCACCTCTGTTACTGATATGTAAATTCTTCTTGCCTCTTTGTTGTTGGAGTTTCCTGCCCTTAGGATAAGGATGTGGTTGTTTTCCCTTTGCCTTAATAAAAGCTTTGAGCAAGACCGGAGTGGTGGGCAATCTTACCCACTAGTGGAAAGATGCCACGCCTGGTCCTCATTATTCTAAATTAATTTTCTTCTAGTCTCTCTCTTCATTTTGTGTGCGGCCTCCTCCAGAACTCGAACCCTGAACAGGAACCCTGAACCACGCGGGACATGTAAGGGGCTCCCACATCTGGCACCTAACTCGGGGCATCTGGAGGAGATGATATTTTTCGTCTAGACCGAAGGGAAGATATACCGAAAGAAGGTGAAGGAATTTCACCGCACGCAGAAGCCCACGGCCAGCTACAGAAATCCGGAATCTGTAAGTAGGGTGGGAATGTCTTTGTCAACCAGGCTAACTGGGGAAGGATTCAAATTTTGATTTGACATATTTATATAGAGATTATTTTTAAAGAAAAGGTTATTACTTAATTGGAGGTATAAAAATTCCTGGGCTAACATGCTTGGTGAGCCATTAAGAAAATAGACATTGTAATGGTTTGGGGAAATGGGAAACAAGTCCCAAAACTATCATAAGTGGGAGACAACCTGTGAGTCCAGTGTAAAGAGGGAGTCAGAGAAAGGCAGAGTGGAAGAAGTCAAGGCAAGTAATGGCAGAATGAACACAGTGTGGAGGGGGAGCGTCCATGACTGCCATCTGTCTCTGAATTAGACCAGGAGAGTTTCATTCATGAGACAGAGAATAGATCTGGATATTTAGCGGAGGACATGGGCTCCTATCTTCTTGGAGAAAGTGTAAAGATGGTTTCAAGACCAATCACAGCAGCCTTTGAAAGAAGCAACATGATTGGTCATTGACCATGATGTGCATCTGTTACTTATGTAGTGATAGCTGGACTGAAGAGCTAGCAGTAAAGTCTGTACTGTATGTTACTTACTCACCATTAATAGAACTTGGAAAGTGAAATTTGAGCCTGTTGTTGGAGGATTGTTGTTACTTAACTAAATCATGGTAACTAAAAGTCATGCACTTTGGAAGAGTGTAAAATTTAAGTTTACAAGCAATATCCCTCTGAACTTTGTAACTGACGCATAGTGACCAATCACAGTAGCCTTTGAAATAAGTGACACAATGGTCATCGACCATGGTATAATAAAGCCAGTCATTTGACAACTAGATGAGTGTGATGGCCACTTACATCTCTGCTCAGGGAAGCACTTCCCAGGAGCTGCTCCTAGCCAGCAATGGAGTGTGGCACAGATAAGGAGATCCACTCCTGACGGATGGGTGACTTTGCCTCAAGGACTCCCATTGGCCTCACTGACATGTTTTAGAACTACTCCGAAGTCTGTGGCACTTCCAACCAACCCTCCTTCCTTCCTTTCTCCTTCATAGGGGTCTCACCTTCATCATGGTCCAAAGCCTCTCCTCACCTCCTGCAGCTCTTTCTCTTGCTGATATTTCCCTCAATAAATCTCTTGCACGTCTAATCTCATTTTGGCATCTGCTTCTCTAAATAAATACAAGAAAACGGGTGGTATGGAGATTTGGGTCTGTCACCACATGCTGGTGAAAAGAATGCCATCATGAGTGGTATGCAGGATACAGATTTCTCAGATGGTGACCTAGAAAAATGTCCCGATGAAATAGCATGTTTACAGATGTGGTAATTTGGGCATTTGAAGGAACATTTGCAAGAGAGTGGAGTCAGCGGGTGATTGCTGAGTTGTCCAGGTGCCCCGCAAAGGGAGAATGAGAACTGAAGGGCTATTCCCAAGCAGTTGCAGGCTCACGAGGAGAGCCCCCCCCCCTTTTTTTTTGCTGGAAGGCAGAGCAGCTGTGCAGCGACTGCTGACCTTGTATACTCATGGAGCCCCGGGCCTGCCTTGTCCAAGTCAGAGCTCCGATTCACAAAACCTGGGACCTAAGTGGATGCCTCCGAGGATTTGGGCTCTGCAGAACCCCCAAACCTGCAAGGCTTGTGGCAGTGGCCCCCTCCCCTGGTGCAGGTGGCACTCAAAGCTGGAAGACATATGCTCTAGTAAGAAATACAGAAAATAATGAAAATATGAAAGCTGTGGAAAGCAAAGGAGGGAAATCCAATTCAGTCTTGACCAGAGGAGGGGCAGAGAGAATGCAGAGACTGCTAAGAACAAGTCTGGCCTAGAGTGGGGGTGTGGACCTTGAGTGGAAGAGGACAATTGGCCTGGGAAAGATGAGAGAAGAGGTACTACCCAGAAGGTACAGCTGAGCAGAGACGTGGTGGAGGCCTTGGAAAATGGCGCCTCCAGGAGTTGCAATCAGCTTAGTGTATCTGAAGTGCAGGAGACCCAGAGGAGAAGCGCACCTCATGTGTTACGAAGAAAGATCATCTTTCATCAGAAAGGTTACACATGGACCCAGGAAGGTTGCATCCAGACAGGAGGGTGAATTATGTGCATCTGTGTATCCTAGTGGCTGTATGGGAGATTGACCAGGGGGGTGATGGGTTTGAGATGGGATTATAAGGAAGGCTAGGAGCAGGGAGGGGCCTCAGGAGGGAACCATATGAGGAAAAAACTGAAAGTTTGAGCAAACATATGGGCAGGGAGAGGAGATAAGATGTGTTTCAGAAAGTCTTAGAAGTAGAGGAATAGGACTGGGTGACTGGACGAGATAAGAAGGGAGACTAGAATAGGATGGTCCTCAGGCCTCTGTAGTCTGGATTATATCAGTTTTCACTCATAATTTTATCCTTGAAGCCTGGCACGTCAGAGTTAGTTTGTTTTATGAATGACTAAGCTGCAGTTGAATCTTGTTTTTCCCTAGAATCTTATTACTGATTTATGGACAATAGCTTTGTATAGATTTGGCTATCAATTAGTTTTGGTTATTAGGATAGTCAGTTTTTAAAAATAATCATGTTACTTTCTTGCAGTTGCTATTACAAATTACCACAAATTGGTGACTTAAAGTAACAGAAATCTCTTACCTCCTGGAGGCCAGAAGTCCCAAATTAAGTGTCTGTGGGGATATGGTCCCTCTGAATGCTCCTGGGGAGACTCATCCTTGCCTCATCCAGCTTCTAGTAGCTGCAAGTGTCTCTTGGCTCATAAGGGCATCACTTCCATCTCTGTCCCTATCACCTTCTCCTCTGTGAGTCTGGCTTAAGGCCACATCCCTCCAGCCTCTGCTCTGTCCTCACATGGTCTCCTCCTCTCCTGTCTACTTGTTTTCCTCAGCATCTCTCTTATAAGGATAACTAGAGGCCCAGCGCATGAAATCACACATGGTAGCCCGCTGCTGCTCACAGCCCTGCCCACCCACCACCCACCTTGCTGCTATCAGGGCATGTGAGCCATGGGAAGGGACCAAGAGGTGCTCAATGCACTTCATGGTGACCGGTCATTTGATCATTCTGGTTGTCATGGACACTGGATTTTTATATATATAGATTGGTACTGGATTTGGGGCCCACCCAGATAATCCAAGATGACTTCCTCTTAACCTAATTACATCTTCAAAGGTTTTTTTTTGACAAATAATATCACATCCACAGGCCCCCAGGATGTGCCTCAGACATATCTTTCAGGGGAGGGACACCATTCAACTCATGAAATAATTGTCTCAAGGATCGATGTCATGGTAGCATCATTTACACCAAGGTGATTAGCTTTACTTTATTTTAGTTGGCAGCAGAAATCACATTGTTACTTTTTAATAAAAACACAATGTAAACATTTTTTCTGTGATTAGATGGAGTTAGAAATGTACATAGACTTGCCATTTGCCTCCATAAACTGTTTGGGGACATTGTTGAGGTAGTTTAGAGAATTCAGCCCAGTTGAATTCACTGGATTTCTATCTAAATCCTGGTTCTTAGGATGACATTTTTTAGTAGGAAAGCCAACTCTTAGCTTCTTTTTCCAGAAGACCTTTTCTAATCAATATTTGTTGTAATAATGGAAAGAGAATGACCATAGAAAGTTTATGTCAGAAGCCAAAGGGAAATAAAAAGTGACAAAACATATTTAAAATCATCATAAAAACTTACAGTTGTGGACAAAGGACAGTTTTGTAATAGAAGGCTCTTTAAAGACACAGCGATGTTATTACCTGCCCATGGACAATATTGTGCTTATTGGCACTTGGCTTTAGGAGAACCAGAGCTGACTGAAGGGAGCACCACTGTTTTCTTAGGAATTAGAATCTGTACACTTTGGCAAGACTTGTTTTGCTTTCCAGTAGAATTGAGAAGTTGGTTCCATAGGAGCTGCATAAAAGATTGAAATTTATTTTCAGTAATGTTACAACCATTTGATGTTTCAAACTTGGAAGTCCAAAGCACAATAGGAAAGATTTTATGTGGGAGACGCAGTTTGGGGTATTTGGGACATATGGAGATGGATCAAATCCCTCCCCAAAGTCCCCCTGGGGTTGTCTGAGAGTGAGATTATATCTTTTTACATCTGTATTTTGATTTGTTAATGGGACATGGAAAATGGCATTAATAAGAACTGAAAATGGCATTTAATGATTGGCAGTATTCGATTGATAATGGAGAAGAGTTTTGTCTTTATCCCAAATGATTTTCTAGGAATCCCGTAGTGAGCCCCATCCAGATGCTTCATAAAAGCCATCAGTATAATGAATTAGATGGAAATATGAGTCCTTCATCTGGTGTATTTTGACCCCAGCTGGTAGCAGGATGGTGACCCAAGGCAAGCATTTCCAGAAGTACTAAGTACAATTGGAATAGCAGCAACAGATATGAGTCTCAGCTGTCACGATATCAGATTGTCACTTTCCTCCAGCCTGTGCTACATGAGCAACACACAATCCTGTGAGATGCTTCTCTATCTGGGATCCCCAGCATCCAAATTCCTTCTTGCATAACAGAAAAAGAACCTGGAAAATGTGTTGGGAAATGAGAATCAGGATGGCACAACTGCAATCCAGTTCTCCAGGAATTTCTCCAACGTGGGTGGCTAGCAGTGTGGTGCGGACAGTGAAGTCAGACCAGCCGTGGGTCACAGAGGGACAGTTAAAAGACACCTAGCAGCTGTTCCCATTTCTCCTGAGGCCAGAGGAGGAAATGGGCTCACTCTGGACTGGGGGATTAGACCATCATATGAAAGGATTTCTGGCTGAAGGTAAAGTTTTCTCACAAACAGCACAATCCCATCTCCTGCTCCTGTTGTTTAAAAACATAGAATCTGGTGTTTCCTGTTGTCCGGTTAGAGACAAGAAGTCCCTAGGGACCCACAGATGACTCCTTTTAATATCTCAAAAAGCCTAATTCTATAAATTAAACATTCAAACCCAAAGCATTGAATAGAACAGTAAAAATGTCCTTTTGAAAACCTTTTGACTGAAATTATACCAACTGAGTGTTATCTCACATTGCTGAGACATACTCATTTGTATTTTTTAAATTTTTTTATTGTTTTAGTGTTACAGATATCTCCCAGACCCTACCCACCCCCAGGTCTTCACTACCCTATTGCCATGTCCATGGGCTATGCATATAAGTATATAAGTTATTTGGTTTATCTTTTCTCTTACCCTCAACCCGACATCAAGGTATATCAGTTTGTTCCATGCCTCCATGCTTCAGGTCTTAATTTGTATTTTAATAAATATTTTTATGACTAAAAATGGAGAACCCTGAAGATGTAATAAAAATTTTATGACTAGTTGCTATTTAATTTTTATAATTTGTTTCCTGGTCAAAATTATATCAAAACTTGGGTTTAGTGGGAGAGAAAGGAAAAATTAAAAAGAGGCTCTTGGAGGCAAAAAGGCAGGACCCATTTCTTTAAAGGGAAAGCAGGATATATTAAGAAATGGGATTTAGAGTTCGGATACCTCTGGGTTAGAAGTCTATAACTCTTTACATATTGTCCCCAAGCATTTATTAGCCTTGCTAAGCCTTTCTTTGCTCACTCTAAAATAACAATACTCAGCTTGTAGACTGTGACTATTACATAAGAAAATACATGCCAAATTAGATTTGAGGATCTCTGGTTTTGAACGAGATGGAAGCAGAGAGATAAATTTTCCAGGAAGGATATCAGCAAATGCATGGATTCATGCATTGAAAGGAGGAGAAATGTTGTTAAGTGGGCTTTAAAATGACAGTCATTTCCTGGCTGGCGTGGCTCAGTGGGTTGAGCGTCGGCCTGCGGACTAAATGTTCCCAGGTTCGATTCCAGTCAAGGGCACAGGCTCGGGTTGCAGGCCCCAGTGTGGGGCAGCCAATTGATGATTCTCTCTCTTATCATCAATGTTTCTATCTCTTCCTCTCCCTTCCTCTCTGAAATCAATAAAAATATATTTGAAAAAATAAAATAACAGTCATATCACTGTTGCCTCTTAAACATGCATGCATGGCTCAAATTTTCCTCACTACATAAATAGAAGAAACACATTTGCAAAAACACAAGCAATAAAATGAAGAGCTTTCCTGAGTGATGGCGACTTTATTTCTTTCTGGCTGTCTCTGTATTCTCAGTTATTGGTAATTTTATTATTATTACTAGGAGCCCGGTGCACAATATATTGTGCACTCGGGGGGTCCCTCAGCCCAGCCTGTACCCCCTCACAGTCTGGGACCCCTCACAGCCCGCCACCTGCCACTCGCCCCGCCCACCCCACAACCTACCACTGCCACCGGCCCCGCCCGCCCCACTGCCTGCGCTGCACCCACCTTTGTGGCTGCCTCCATCTTGGCTGAGTTAATTTGCATACAGCTGTTCTGATTGGCTGGTGGGCATGCCTTGGCTGGTGAGCGTGGCTTAGGCGTCCTGGAGAAACGGTTAATTCCAATATTACTCTTATATTAGAGCAGATTATTTTTAAATTATCACCCAAGGATATGTCAGTTGATTTATCAGTTGCCTCCCATACATGCCCCAACAGGGGATGGCACACATAACCTAGGTATGTGCCTTGATTGGGAATCGAACCCATGACTCTTCAGTGCATCACAGATGATGCCTCAACCAACTGAGCCACCCAGCCAGGGCTGGTGATTTTGTTAATGCAGTTTTAACAAAGTTGATTATATATCCAGCTCACCCATTATTTATAGGATCTATGTGTTATTATTCTCTCACTGATTTTTCAAGGCTCAAACATTATTTTTTTAAAAATATGTTTTATTGATTTTTTACAGAGAGGAAGGGAGAGAGACAGAGAGTCAGAAACATCGATGAGAGAGAAATATCGATCAGCTGCCTCCTGCACACCCCCTACTAGGGATGTGCCTACAACCAAGGTACGTGTCCTTGACCGGAATCGAACCTGGAACCTTTCAGTCCGCAGGCCTACGCTCTATCCACTGAGCCAAACCGGTCAGGGCGGCTCAAACATTCTTCAACCTGGTGGAAAATCAATGATGTAGTTCTTAGGGGCTGCTGCCCATGTTTCTCATTTTTGGGGGGCATTGTGCTACCAGCTCCCTCAGAGAGGAGTAAGCTGGGCACCCACGTCTGAGTTTGATTTCCTGCCTCTCTTATTCCCGTCCAGGTGACATTTTGCCTTGTCTGCTCTGAAGGTTACACAGGTCCTTTTCTGGCAAGGATGAATAAGAGTGGAGACCTCAGCTCCAACTAGAAAGGGCACATAGGGGCCACCCACCTGTTTATGGCAGCAATTTAGGAGAGTGAGAGCAACCCAGAGCAGACTCCTGTGTTGGTAGTGTCAGCCTAGTTTCCAAGGACATCTTACCTGGAACCTCTCTTCCTGTTTTTCTACTGGCAATTTACCACCTTAGCCATCAGCTATATATTTAACCTCTCTATTGAATAACTCAAAAGTAGACCCAGATGGTGTCAGTGAGCTGGATACATAGCAATGATGAATATCAGTCTACGGCAAGATTAATTTATAGACTTCTTTTTAAAGTAATAAGAAAAAAACCTCTAATATTTTGAAGTAACACACACAAAAAATCTCTAATATGGAGTGGCTGAATTTTTTTTTTTTTTAAAGCAAATCAGAAAATAATAGTGTGGTTGTATAATGGTGATGAAATTTGGAAGGAATTACCTTTTTGAGGTAAATTTATAAGGAAGGTTGGAGCATTTCTTTTGAAAGGAAGAGTTGCATAGAAATAATGAATAGGCCTGTATTAGACAAGAATTCCCGAGGGTCTGAAATGTTCATCCTCAGACGTTTCCACTTGAAAGATAAACTCAAGCTGTGTGTTTTCCTTGCGGGCCTGGCTCAGCCCTTAGAAGGCCAGGCCTCCCAGCCTGACCACAGTTCATCTTCCGCATTCTGTGAGGACTTGCCGTGGGATGCCGTCAGGTCGTGCGTAGGCGTCTTCCGTTGTATGGCTACGGAGACTGTGGGCTCCACCAGCGTGGGCCACCGCAGCAGGAAACCCTGTGCTGTTTTCCGAACAGGGAACGGTAGTTGGGCTGGATCACATCATGTTTAACATTTAAACACACTCAAGCCACACACCTCCTAAACGCCCTGCCCAGCCATCTGGGCAGAGACGCCTCCCTGACATGACACGGCCAGTGCCCAGGACGCCTTCCCAGACATCTCTGGATTTGAAGAGCCTCTGTCTTGTTCTTTCTTTCTTATGTTTTTTTTTTCTCTCTCTCTCTCTCTTTCTTTCCTCACTTCTGATGTAGATTAAAGTCTGCACTCACAGCTCCCTCCACTAGTTTAAGGATATGCGATCCTTCAGGATTTATCCATTATTGGCTCTGTTTACCCAAGGGAAAATTAAGTGCAGGGCCTCCGAACAGGGAGCGCTTTAATACGCGGATGCATACGCTGATCTCTGACAGATGTTGGTCCTTGGGAACAACAGAAGGGGAGCTACGTCATCGCTTGGGAAGCTGCTTGTGCAAACCCGCTGAGCCTGCAGGTGCCCGGGCAGCGCTGCCGAGCGGCCGCAATGCTGAGAAAAACGCCTGGTGCAGGGGCAGCTCCCACATGCACGGCTTTCTCACACAGGCCCCAGCCAGCTGGCAGCATTCTGAGCAGCACTGCCCGGGAAAATGAGTGCACCTACGGGGTGCAGATTTTAGGTATATATTTATTTCTGGGCTTTCGAGTTTAACTTCGTGTTTCCTACAAAATGAAAAATCTTATCGGTATTTGTCACTAGGTAGTCAGATTTTAAAATCTACCCAGGTATGCACGTTTTCTCAGGCTAAACTGAACATTAGGCCGGATAAAATGTAAAGTGACTTTTGTGCATGTAAGCATGTAGCATGGGAGAGAGAGAGAGATAGCAGAGAGAGAGAGGGAGGGCGGGAGGGAGAGAGAGAAAGAGAGTATGTGTGTGTGTGGTCTTGTATATATTTGAGGTAGAAGAAAGCCCTGCAGGCAGGTTTTGGTAAAAACTCTGTTTCTGATTTAACTTTTTTCTGTTTGCTGTTATAGGAGGCCCTTAGGACTGAAGCGACTGTCGTCTCTGTGACAGTACAGCTTTTCTGTGGAGCTGTGTGAGGTGTGTGTGGGTGAGATGTGTGAGTGAGGTGTGTGTGAAGTGTGGGTGTGTGTGTGCAAAGTGTGTGTGAGATGTG
>PVJC01005983.1:0-56730 GCA_004026665.1 Murina feae | reverse complement strand
TTTTGCAGTCTGGGACACCTCTGGGGGGGGGGGAATGTCCACCTGCTGGTATGCCTGGCCAGCCTGGGTGAGGGGATGAGGGCCATTTTCAGGCTGCCCACAGCCCCTTCAGGGTTTGTGCACTGGGGGGTGGGAGGGCTGGTGAGTGCAGGCATGGGCGCTTCCCACAGGAGGGCCCATGATCGCACATGCCTGGTGGGTCCCCACGGCTGAGGGGACACACCTGGTGCAGAGCTGGGTGGTGAGCCAGGGGTGGACACTGGTGCAGGATCCCTCAGTGGGGCCCTGCTGCTGAGCGAACACACCTGGGGTGGAGCTGGGCAGCGAACTGGCTTCGGAAGCTTCACACTGTGCAGCAGACGCTTCTGCATGCCCTGTGGAGGCCCCCAGGGGATGGACGAAGGCAGTGGACCCTGGACAGGTGCTCCCGCACGCCCCCAAGGAGGCCTCCCGGGCGGAGCCACGCAGCAGTCCCAGGACAGGCACTCCTGGATGCCCCGCGGAGGCCCCTGAGGCAGAGCCAGGCAGCAGACCCAGGACAGGTGCTCCTGGACACCCCGAGGAGGCCCCGGGCCGCCCCCCCCCCCCCCGAGCTGACACACCTGGCACAGCTGTGCTGGCTGCGGAGGCTCCCAGTGCAGAGCCGCCCTGCCAGCCTCCATCTTGGCCGGATTAATTTGCATACAGCTGCTCTAATGGGCTGGTGGGCGTGGCTTAGGCGTCCCAAAGAAATGGTCAATTTCAATATTATGCTTTTATTAGCTTAGATATATATACATATATACAAATATATACCTATTTCCTCATTGCAATTGTGAAAGTTTATGTCTTTTTTGCATGTGCATCTTGGTTTCTTTTCTAAAATCAGGGAAGATCTTGATTCAGCCTTTATAAGGGGTGGGACAAAGGTGGTGCATCAGAGGAGTGGTGCTGCTTCATATCTTTTTCCCTAAATGGGCTTCAGATTCTTCCTCTTTAAGGGAGGAGATTAAAAATGACCTTAGAAGGATGTCCTGAAACTTGTGGGATATCGTTCTTGGATTTAAAACCTGGTTTACTATTCAGGAATTGTCCCTTTTTGGTGGTAAAAGCAGTGGGAAAATTATAATGACTCCACCTTGGCTATTTGAACAGCTCCCATTTAGGACATTTAGGTGGCAAGACTTTTCCTCAAAGCACAGCTACTTAACCTTGGAGAAGAAGCCAAACCTTAGTTTCTATCTGTGAGGTGGCAGAATCCAGTGATCAGGAACTTAGGACATTGTCTGACATGTAGCACAGTGCTCAGCACTATGGCAATAAGAAAGAGACTCTGCTAATCATTAGTAAAAACAAATAAGCAAACAACAAACAAACACATCCTTGTTTAGCAAGACTGTAAAGTGATCCAAGGCTCTGCTTAGGAATTTCAAGGCTCTCCTTTCCATAAATCTCCCACTTGGTGTTGATATCCCACCTCCTAACTTCTGTTTTTACTTCCTTCCTTCATTCCTTACTTCCTTATTTATTTAAGTTGATCAGATTTTTATTTCCAATAATGACCATTCCCTTTGTAAGAATTGTGAACCTAGGGGGGTGTAGTCACAAATAAAGTGATTTCACATATATCAGCAGCATATAAATGAGAAGGTAGATGAATGGGAAGCATGGAGAGAGACATATTTCTCCATAACCTGAGCTTAGCTCTCATGCTGGGTTATGGGTGTCACCCTGAGGAATAGCCAGTTTGGTGGTTCAAGGCAACTGGAATGCCTGGGAATTCCTAAAAAATCCTTTTCAAACCCTACTTTTGGAATATGATCTGAACAGGGCGGGGCCCTCAGTTCCCTGGGACGAGTCCTTTGATCGTGTTTGCCTCTATTTTTGAGAGATGAAAAGCAGAGTACTTCACCCATCCCAAGCCAGAGCTTTTGCAGCATCTCTAAAAGGAAAGTTGAAGGTGCATTTGCTTGTTCCCGAAGAAAGGTGGAGAGTTCCCTGTTGTTTTTGCTTTTGCTTTTTTCCTCCTGAATTTGGATAAACAGTGATCGATAAGGATTTTGCACAACCAAGTGTATAGCTCAGAGCAGAAGTTCAGCAAATAGGTGTTCTTTGGAAGTCTAATTCCAAACTTCTCTTCACAGCAAGTGGGGAACAGGTGGCGGTGGTGTGCAAGGAGTCGCCAAAGGAGTATCTTCAACTTTTCATGGGCAAACAAGAAGAGCTCTTCTTTTTAGATTAAATGTCCAATATCTCAGAGTGAATTCCTCCCCTTGCTCTCCTCCCCTGTCTCTCTCGATCCTAAGAGATAGTCTCCTACATTTAGGCTCTTGTTCTAAGTCATTGTCTTGGAGTATGGTCCACAGATCAGCTGTTACTAACTTATCCAGGGCGCTTACAAAACTGAGGGTTCTCAGCCTCAGTTAAGACTTGGACTAAGTTCTTTTGTAGAACAAACTCTTGAGCTGATTCTTAGTGCCCCAAACTTTGACATTCAATGCCCTAGGTACAAATAACTCCACAATTTTAAATATACAAACACTTAAGAGAGATGCATGACTTTAGGCCAAAAAAGTTGAATTTAAATTCTGTATTTCAGGCATTTAGGAAGAAATAGGATAGGCAGCAGAGTTCTTGAGACACTGGCAGAACCCTGGCAGTTACACCCACGTCGTTATTGACCTTCTCTGCCTACTTATAAAGCTGGCCTCACCAGGCCGAGTGATGTCTGGCACCCCACTCCTTCTGCAAACTATTTCTGGGGTTAGAGTGACCTCTTCAGAAATGAGTTAGTCAGATGTAACACATCTTTCAGAAGGCATACTTAAAATCTTCAGACAAGGATGAGCTATGGAGTAATTACCAACCAAATCTTAACTTTAAAAAACATATACTTTTATTGATTCTAGAGAGGAAGGGAGAGGGAAACATCAGTGATAAGAGAGAATCATTGATTGGATGCCTCCTGCATGCCTCCCACCAGGGCCTGAGCCCACAACCTGGGCATGTGCCCTGATCGGGACTTGAACCGTGACCTCCTAGTTCATAGATCAACATTCAACAACTGAGCCACACTCGCTGGGCCAAATCCTAACTTTTAATTTGAGTATGCTGACTTTAAAATTTTAGAAAATAAAAAGGCGCTTGACTTTATGTGTATATGTATGGTGTGTATGTATGTGTGTCTGTGTGTTACATGTGGCTGTGATTGTGTGTGTATGTTTGTGTGTGTGTGTGACATGTGGTTGTGTGTGTGTATGGTGTGTGTGTTACATGTGGCTGTGTGTATAGTATGTGTGTGTTACATGTGGCTGTGTGTGTATATAGTGTGTGTATGTGTAGTGTGTGTGTGTGTAGATGAGAGTGTGTAGTTTGTTTTGACCCTGCTGAAATAGCAGTCCAGGTGATGGAAGCCTCCTGTTCAGCCACAAAACAGATTGTTTTCCTCCCAAATTCTTTGGCCTGTTGCGGGAGCTCTGAGCCAGGATCACTATATGCACCATGGGGAGGGAATTCTTTTCGAATAAACACCGTCTGTGAGGCTGACAGACTCCTGACACAAACTTTAGTTTTGTTTTCTATTTATCATAAGTTCCTAAGAAAATCATCTGAGAACATAATATGTGCTCCAAACACTTCAGTTGGAGTGAGTTGTAGGAGAGAAAAGATGATTTGAGTATTAAATCTGTGAAAATACCATATTATATCTTTTTATTTTTATATCTTATTAAGAAGCAGATCAGGCTACATCAGTAGCATTTTCTTCCCTGGCCAAAGACCACTTGTTCCTTTGTCCTTGGAATTTCCCCCCTGAACCATCACCCAGCATTGCGGGGTTGCTAATCCAACACATACTTGCTGTCCTCATGATCCCATGCACTTGGACCTGTCAGGAGGAGAGCAGTGTGCCCTCTGAGGCTGAGAACAATGAGCGTGGGGCCAGCAGAGGGAGCTTTCTGTCCAGATTGGAGCTGCCTCCAAATGTGCAACATGGCTTCATATTCTCTCTTTTTAAAACTTTAGATGGAATTTTCAGACAGTTAAGCTGAATGTGAAATTCCAGCCTGGGCTTTGTGCATCAAATAGTGTGCGTAGTTCTGTCTTTGAGGCACGTATGTGATGCTTCTCATAAGCACCTTCCACATGGTCATTTGCCACTGAGGGAGAATGCCTACAGCGTTCCAGGGCACTGACTCCAGGTTGCTTTCTGTGTCCTGCTTCACCCTCCCACCGTCGTCATAAAGCCACGTGTGATACTGGACTCTCAATGAACTTTCTTGTTCTTTGTTCCTTCATTTATAAAACGAGGCTGCTAAACCATGTGGTAGAATAAGCAATGACTTCAGCAATGTATAATTCAAGTCAGAGCTAAAGCCAAAACCAGGATCAGAGAATCCCAGCATCTCAAAGCTGGAAAGAGGCTGGGGGCAAGGACTCCTGGAAGACTCTATCTGAGAAGGCAGAACAGCTTCCAGGGTGGGAGGGTGGGTGTCACTTGGCTGCAATCCCAGGACTTGGGATTGCAACCTATTGTTGTCCACTATATTGGATTTCTGCCATCTTGTCTGTGTAACTCTGATGAGCTACACAGTTTTTTGACTCCAGGGAAAAGAAAAATGAGCTCTGATGTGGCTTATGCATGAACCCTGCATCCTTCCATGAAATAATACCATTTCAAATAGAAGAAACTATGGCCAAATCGACTCTGTTTCTACTCTATCTACAACATCCAGTTGTTTTATGTACTCATTCATTCAACAAGTAATTTCTGAATTCTTCCTGAGTGTCAGTTACTGTGCTACATAGTAGGAAGGTAGCTACAAGACAAGCATAATCTTTGCACAGCTTACAAAGAGTGCTGGGATGAGCATCCGCTTTGACCTTCTTATATGTCTTCCTCATTCCCTTTCCATGGGTGCGGTATTCTAAATCTCCACACTATACTTCAGTGCCTGTTTATTTTCAGTGGTTCCATTGCATGTAATTCACCAAATATTCACAGCTCTCCACCTGCAAGTCCATGGGAGGTTTGGGTGTCCTGGCCCCTTGAGGTTAAGTTGGGTCACAGGGTTAGTTCAGGCCAGTGATCTGTGAGTATGATGTATTTTGTTTCGAGGGCAGAACATTCATTGTGGGTTCCAGACCCCCCAAACAGGAGCTGTGGAGAAGGGATGGCAACTGGATTTGTGCACCTGTGGGGTCCCTCAGACTGGCCTGTGCCCTCTCACAATCCTGGCCTGTGGAGATCAGGCCCAAACTGGAAGTCCGACATCCCCTGAGGGATATAGTAGTGCGTCAAGTGGCAGGTGGCTGGGGAGGAACTGGAGCCCTGGCTGGGCACCCCACTGCTCCCCTCCCGCTTATTCCGGCCCCTCTGCGCCTGCCTTTGCCACTTGGTAGCATTGCTTGCCAGCTATGAGCTTGGCATCTGATGCCCATTGGTCAGCTGAGCAGCTGCTGTGGGAGCACACTGACCCCCAGGGGGCAGCTCCTGCATTGAGTGTCTGGCCCCTGGTGGTCAGTGTGCATTCTAGTAACCAGTTGACCAGTCATTTGATTGTTTGGTTGTTCAGTAACTTAGGTATCTATCTATCTATCTATAAGTCTATATATATATATATATATATATATATATATATATATATATATTTATTTATTTACTCAAAAGTAGGGAGTGATATGCCAGATACCATTCTGGGGATGCAGCATGAACTCAAGAGTCAATAATATGACCCCTCAATGAGCTTACATTCTGGTGGCGAAGTAGAGGTATGAACACAATAATCTCCAAATAAGAACTCAAAGCACAGCACTCAATGGGCTTTGCAATTAATGAGACTATTCCTGAAAAATCCTGGCATTTCAGATACAATATCATGTCATCTACATATAAGGACGGTTTTACTTCTTTCTTTTACATTTCTGTGCATTGTATTTTTTCTTCTTGTCTGATTGCTGTGGTGTGGATTTCCAGTACTGTGCTGAGTAAAAGTGGTAAAAGTGGACCCGCGAGGGGATCTAAGAAGCTGAGTGCCCTTCTCCCAGTCCTGGACTGGATTTACAGCTATATACTGCATGATCAGCTTGAAACACCAAGAGAAGTGTACCTGATGGGACATATTTGGCCTAAGGAACACTAGAGAAACAATGTACAGACTAATAAGAGAGGGAGAGTCTCAGAAAGGGGGAGTCCCCCAGGAGCTGGTGCTGGGCTGAGAGGCCCCAGTGATAGTGGCTACAAGCGCCCTCCCCTTGGGATGGTGACCTAGCATCTATGTGCAGGGATCTCAACCCCTCAACATCAGAGCCTGGAAGGAGAGCCTGTGCAGCATTGGGCAGAGGGACCCAGGGGGACTCTGGGAGGCTGGGTCTGCATTTTCCCAGTGAGAGAGCATGCCTAATATTGGCACCCCCGTGAGAGTCACCCTGGGCTGTGACTGCTGCAAAGGCTGCACCGAAGTGTGTGGCTCCAGAATAGAAAGGAGCCTGTGGGCCGTATCCAGCAGTGACTTAAAAGGACCTTCTGTTTTCCTGAAAGCATTGTACAGAGGTCCAGAAAGCGTGTAAATGGTGTGGCGTGGGGAAGGGGAAGAGAGCTCTCCTACCACCACAGAAAAATGGGAGCTGGCGGCAGGGAAGATCTCGAGGTTTTCTGACCCCACTGAGGAGAGCTGGGATCGTGAGCAGACCTGGGAATTTTGGCCCAACTTTACTGAGATGGGCTGTGTAGAGAGATGAGGATCCATGTGGGGCTGACATTGCAACGTCTCCTGCTTGGACCTGAGGTGCAAGGGCACTGGGTCCTTGCAGAGCAGGTTTTTGTTAGTTTGTTTTTATTTTGGACAGCATCCCTGGAATCCGCTGGGAAGGCTTCTATTAGAGAGACAGACCCGCAGGGCTGGGCTTTGTGACTGCATTGTGGAGAGGCTGTTCCAGTGCCCAGCAGGTACTGGGAAAGGAGGGGTGGAGTACCTCTAGTCCTACAGCCTGGGAGCACTCCCCCAACAGGAAATGACTCAGAGCAGCTCTCTTAAGCCCCAGGTCCCCCTGCTAGGTGCAGTTCAGTAGTGGTAGGGAGAACAGATCAGAGGAGGATATTCTAAGATCCTGGTGGCGGGGAGAGGCAGTATTGTTTAGGACCAGGAGGAAATGCTTAGCCCCCTTCCTGGGGGCTTAGCAAGAAACGAGCTCATCAGAGATGAGTTTGATCAATCCCTCTGAGCCCAGGGCAGCTGAAACTCCCACATACAAAAGGCAGGAGGCCATATCCAATCTGAACCGGCACCAGGCCATTTTAGGGGGAACTGGAGTTGGAGGATATGGCAGAGACTGAAAAGTTTGGCTTGGAAGCAGAGATTAATTTCCCCTCAGCGAGGACCTGATGGCAAAATCTCTAAGGGGCCCACTAGCCTTAGCCATGCTAGCCTGTCTCTACCCTAAAGACTCTCTTTTAGAGACACTAACTCAAAGACCAGGCAACCTCAGTGGGGGGGGGGGGGAGGCGATAGAGTAGCAGACAGGTGGAGATGGTCCTCAGAGAGCCTCAGAATGGCCAGCTACAACAGGACACTGAGAGCCCAAGCTTGGATAGCTCCTGACATTGGCTGACACAAAGGTACTTCCCTGGAGGCTTGAAATCAGCATACAAAACAGTGAGCCTCCTACAACATAAACTGCCCAGATGAACTGCACTTGGCTGGCTTTAAGAAATATTTTGTTTTGTTTTGCTTTTTTTTTTTGGTTTTTTTCTCAATATTTTTTTTATTTGTTTTCTGGTTTATTGCTCTGATATTATTATTATAATTGTTAAGATTTTGCTTTTTTCTCTCATGTTTCTTTCAGATCTCTTATTGGCCTCCTTCCTTTACTTACTATATCTTTCTCCCTCCACCATTTTCTTTTCCATTCTTCCTTTTGCTTTTCTTTTATCTCTCTTCTTATTACCTTTGCATAACTTTTTTCTTTCTTTCTATGTCTTCTTGTCTTTTTTAAAAAAATATATATTTTATTGATTTTTTTACAGAGAGGAAGGGAGAGGGATAGAGAGTTAGAAACATCGATGAGAGAGAACCATCGATCAGCTGCCTCCTGCACACCCCCTACTGGGGATGTACCCGCAACCAAGGTACATGTCCTTGACTGGAATCAAACCTGGGACCTTTCAGTCTGCAGACCGATGCTCTATCCACTGAGCCAAACCGGTCAGGGCTTGTCTTTTTTTTTTTTTTTTTTTTTTTTTTACCATTTACTTTTCTCACTCTCTACTCTTATTTTTTATTCTCCCTTCTTTCCTTTCAGAATCTTTTTTCTGCCCTTTTTATCTTCCAAATCCTCTTTATATTTAATTTTACTGTTAGCAATATTATCCCTTTCCCCCTGTCTTTTTGCCTTAGTATTTATGTTCTCTCTTCTTTTTTAAATTCTCTTGTCTCTTCTGTTGTTTTCATTGCTGTTGTGAGGATACTTTGTATGTTCCTGTTTGTTTCCTGTCTTTTTGGTTTTGTTTTATTTTGCCCCATCAGCACCTGTATAAGAGTGCACTCGATGTAGTAGTGGCTAAGACTCTCAGTTAGCCAGCCTGGGAGGAGAGTCCTCCCATGAATGGGACAACAATAATCAAGACTCAAATAACCCACAAAAGGGTCACGCTTGGAGCATACAGTTGAATAGTATGAGGAAAGTGTAGTACAGGGTCCCACAGAACGTACACTACCAAAACCTACCACACAAAACTGGGAGTCATAGCAAGTATACATAATACATAGATAAAACACAAAGAGATGACTAAAATGGGGAGAAAAAGGAACAACCTACAAATTAAAGAAAAGGTAGAATCATCAGAAAAAGACCTAGATGAGATGGAGGTAAGCAAGTTATTAGATATGGCGTTCAGAGTAATGGTTTAAAGATGCCCAAGGAACTTACTGAGAACTATAAGAAATTTACTGGGAACCACCAGGAACTTAGTGTGAATTACAAGGAATTTAGTGGAACCTACATCAGCATGAAAAAAAGATATAGAAATTATGAATAAGAACTAGGCAGAAATGAAGAACACTATATCTGACATTAAGAATGTACTGGAAAGAATAAAAAGAAACAGATGATCAAATAAGATAATTAGAAGATAAGGTAGAAAAAAAACACTAAATCAGTGCAGAAAAAGAAAAATTTCTTAAACAGCCTGAGGACAGTTTTGGAATAACATAAAATGGAACAACATATGCATCATATAAGTACAAGAGAAAGAAGGAAGTGAGCAAGAGATAGAGAACCTGTTGAAAAAAATAATGACAGAAAATTTCCCTAGGGTAGTGAAGGAAAAAGCCATACAAGGTCAGGAAGCAAAGAGAGTACCAAAGAAGATGAACCCTAAGAGACCTACTCAGAGGAACATTATAATTAAAATGGCAGACTTAAAGACAAAGAGAGACTGTTAAGAGTCATAAGAGAGAGACAGTCAGTGATCTACAAGGGAGCTCCCATAAGGTTGTCAGATGATTTCTTGACAGAAACTCTACAGGCCAGAAGGGAATGGCATAAAGCATTCAAGATAATTAAAAGCAAAGATCTGAAACTAAGACTTTTCCCTCCAACAAGGTTATCATTCAAAATAGATGGTGAAATAAAGAGTTTTCCAGTTAACAAAGGGCTAAAGGAATTTGTTACCACCAAACAAACATTTCAAGGAAAGTTAAAGGGACTATTGTAATAATAAGAAGTAGAGAGAGAAAAAAAACACAAAGGTATAAAGAATAAAAATTGCAATAAATAAGTTTCTATCAATAACAACCTCAAATTTAAATGGATTAAATGCTCTAATCAAAAGAATAGGGTAGCTGAATGGGTAAGAAAATATATATAGATATAGTCTATAATAGAACCACCTCAGAACAAAACACGCAGGATAAAGGGAAGGGAAGGAAAATGTTTTCCATGCAAATGGAAATGAAAAAGAAAAGCAAGGGTAACAATACTTATATCTGACAAAATAGACTTCAAAATAGACTTCAATGCAAAGGCCATAACAAGAGACAAAGAAGGCCACTAAATAATACTAAAGGGATTGATATAACAAGAGGATATAACCGTTAAAAACATATATGCACCCAATATAAGAGCACCTAAATATATAAAAAACTCTTGGAGGACTTTATGGGGAGATCAACAGCAATTCAGTCATAGTAGTGACTTTAACCCTCACTGATTTTTGTATAATCTTCCAGACAAAAAACAACAAGGAAACAGAGACCTTAAATAGCACACTGGATCAGATGGGTTTAATTGACATTTACAGAACGTATGCATTCTTTTCAAGTGCACACTGGACAGTCTCAAAGATAGACCACATGTTAGGACACAAAACAATTCTATAAAAGTTTAAGAGGATTGAAATCATATCAAGCATCTTCTGGGATCACAACAGCATGAAGCTAGAAATCAACTACAATAAAACCCTCAAAAAAATTCAAACATATGGAAGATAGAAAGCATTTTATTGAACAATGAATGGGTTACCAATGATATCAAGGAAGAGGTTAAAAAATTCCTGGGAAAAAATGATGAACACACCCAAAAATCTTTTAGGGAACTTTGGAATAGCATAAAATGGAACAACATATGCATCATATAAGTACCAGAGAAAGAAGGAAGTGAGCAAGAGATAGAGAACCTGTTGAAAAAAATAATGACAGAAAAATAATGACAGACACAGCAAAAGCAGTCCTGATAGGGAAGTTCATAGTACCACAAGTCTACCAAAAAAACCAACCAACCAAACAAAAAATAACCCGCCCAAAACGTGTGAACTATCTAACCCTGTGACTTAAAGAATTAGAAAGAGTACAACAAAAAATGCCCAGAGTAAGTAGAAGAAAGGAAATAATAAAAATCAGAGTGGTAGTAAATGACTTAGAGACTATAAAAATAATACAAAAGATCAATGGAATCAAGAGTCGGTTCTTTAAAAAGATAAACAAGATTGATGAACCTTTAGCCACACTCATAAAGAAACAAAGAGGGAGGACCCAAATAAATAAAATCAGAAATGAAAGAGGTACCACAATAAAGAATTATTTAAAAAATAATAGTAATTAGGGAATTTTTTTATAAGAGCATTTTAAGGGCTTTTCAGTATTCTGCCAAATTGCCAATTAGAAAGGTTGTTTTTCCCCCCAGTTTATTCCCACCAGCCATATCTGAAAATGCTGGTTTTTCCAAAACTCTATCAATACAATTATTATAATTTTTAAATGATTATCATTCTAATAGGAAAATCATTTCAGGTTTTGTTTTTTTACTAATAAAATTAAGTAATCTGTGGGAAAAAAAAGAAATGAAAGAGGTGAAGTAACAACTGACACCACAGAAATGCAAAGAATTACAAGAAAATACTATGAACAACTATATGCCAACAAGCTTAACAATGTGGACAAAATGGACAAATTCTAAGAAAAACATACTCTCCCAAAATTGAATCAAAATGAATTAGAAGGCCAATAACAACTGATGAAACTGAAGCAGTAATAAAAAAAAAAATTACTGGCAACAAAAACCCTTGTCCAGATGGCTACACAGGGGAGTTTTATCAAACATTCAAAGAAGAACTAATACCTATCTTCCTCAAACAATTAAAAAAAATCCAAGATGAAGAAACACTTCTAAGCTGAATACAGCGAAACAAAACAGAGACCTTAAAAATGACACACTAGACCAGATTAATGTATATTATCAGATAAATTGATGACAAAGCAGCAGAATGTACATTCTCTTCAAAAGCACATAGATTATTTTATAGACTGGAACACATGTTAGGATACAAAACGAGTCTCAATTAATTTAAGATTGAAATCATATCAAGTACCTTATCTAACCACAATGGCCTAAAACTAGAAATCTATTATAAGAAAAACCCCCCAGAAAAACACAAACACATGGAAGCTAAATAAAATATTACTAAACAGTGAATGGGTAACAATGAGAACAAGGAAGAAAAGATACTGTAAGACAAATGAAAATGAGAACATAACAATCCAAAATAACACAGCAGGAACAGTCCTAAAATGGAAATTCATAGCAACACAGGCCTTTTCTTGCTCAAGAAGCAAGAAAGATCTCAAATAAACAATATAATCTTACACTTAAAGAAACTAAAAAAAAAACACAAAAACACCAAAAAACCAACAAAGCCCAAAGTGAGTAGAAGAAAGGAAATAATAAAGATCAGAGCAGAAATAAACAAAATAAAGTCTTAAAAAACAACCATAAAATAGGTTAATAAAACCAAGAGCTGGTTCTTTGAAATGATAAACAAGATTGATAAGCCTTTAAACAGACTCATAAAAAAGAGAGGACACAAATACACAAATTTAGAAATGAAAGAAAAGAAGTAACAACTAGCACCAGAGAAACACAAAGGATTATAAGAAAATATTGCAAACAAGTATTATAATCTAGTTGTTGATTCTAGTGAACCCTACTGAATATGAAGTGGTATCTCATTGTGGTTTTGATTTACATTCCTCTCACGACTAGTAACTTGGAGCATCTTTTTATGTGCTTATTGGCTGATTGTATATTTTCCTTGGAGAAATGTCATACTGCTTTCCATAGGGGCGGCACCGATCTGAATTCATACCAACAGTGCACAAGGGTTCCTTTTTCTCCACATTCTCACCAACATTATTGTTTGCTGATTTATTGATTCTAACAGGTGTGAGATGATATCTCATTATGATTTTAATTTATACTCCTCTGATAATTAGTGACATTGAGCACCTTTTATATATGTCTATTGGCCATCTGTATGTCCTCTTTGGAGAAGTGTCTACTCAGGTTCTTTGCCCTTTTTAAAATTGAATTCATTTTTTTTTCGTGTTGAGTTTTATGAATTCTTTATAAATTTTGGATATTAATCCATTATCAGGCATATCAGCAAATATATCCTCCCACTCAATGAATTGCCTTTTTATCTTGATGCTTTCCTTTGCTGTGCAAAATTTTTTTAGTTAGGTGTAGTTTTATTTGTTTATTCTTTCGTTTGTTTCCCTTACAAGGAGAAACATCAGAAACATATTGCTACAAGAAATGTGTGAGATTTTACTGCCTATGTTTTCTTCTTGGATTTTTATGGCTTTGAGTCTTACATTTAAGTCTTTAAGTCATTTTATTTTTTGTATATGGTGTAAGGTGTGTAGTTGCTTTTTTTTTTGGTATGTATCTGTCCAATTTTCCCAACATTATTGATTAAACTAGGGTCCTGGTGCACAAATATTTGTGCACTCGGGCAGGGGTGGGGGGGTGGGGTCCCTCAGCCCGGCCTGTGCCCTCTTGCAGTCTGGGACCCCTCTGGGGATGTCCACCTGCTGGCGTGCCTGGCCAGCCTGGGTGAGGGGCTGAGGGCTGTTTGCAGCGAGGCTGGCTGGAATTTATTTAACTTCTAAAGTTGAAACTTTGTTGCTTTAACTGGAGCCCAGGTTGGGCTGCCCCTGACAATCCAGGCTCCCAGCGCTTCCTTGAGCCCAAAGTTGGAAGCAGGTCTCTGGGGTTTATTTATTTAATATAATAAAAGTATAATATTAAAATTGACTGTTTCTTTGGGATGCCTAAGACACGCCCACCAGCTAATCAGAGCTACTGTATGCAAATTAGCCCAGCCAAGATGGCAGAGGCCACAGCCCTGGGAGAAGCAATGAACTGGGGTCCAGCAGGGCAGATGGATTCGCAGGCCGCAGCCGAAGGGGCGGGGAGTAGCCAGCCAGCCCTGCCCCTCGGCTGCGGCCTTGCAATGGACCGATTGCGCGGGGCACATTGCCTAAGCCTCCGTGTGCATGTGTCCCTCAATGGATTCCCAGGCGGCAGAGGCCTAAGTGATGGGTCCATTCTAAGGCCTCAGCCGAGGGGTGGGGAGCAGCCTTGGAAGGAATGGGGGAGGGAGCAAAGCAGGTCAGTGGGAGGAAGTGAAGAAAAAAATTAAGGTGGGAAGGAAGGAAAAGGGAAGGGCGGGCAGGGGTAAAGATAAAGGAAAGAAGGAATGTGGGAAGGGAAGGAGGGTAGTAGAAAAATGGGAAGAATGATGATGGAATAGAAGTAGGAAATAAGGAGGAAAGAAAAGTTTATAAATGATGAGTCAGTAGGAAAAGTGTTACATAAAGGAGAAAAATTGTGTGAGAGGAAGAAGCCAATAAGGAAGTCAAATATAATTGTGCATGAAGGGGATAAGATTAAAAAAGAAAGTTAATAGGGGTGACCAGGCCGGCAGGGGAGGGCAATTAGGGGGATCAGGCAGACAGGCAGAGTGGTTAGGACAGGCAGGCAGGTTAGCGGTTAAGAACCAGAGGTCCTGGATTGTGAAAGTCCCCAAGAACTCCATATTGGAGAGGGTGCAGGTTGGGCTGAGGGACCGCCTCCTCTGCCCCCCATGCACAAATTTTGTGCACTGGGCCCCTAGTCTTCTATAATTGAAACTTTGTTGTGGAAACTTTGTTGCCACAGCTGGCCTAGGCAGACAGGAACCTTAGCTCCCTCCATGGCTGGGGCAAGCCTCCTGCTTGTTCTAGCTCTGTAGCTGCCAGCTGCCATCTTGGCCAGGTTAATTTGCATATAGCCACTCTGATTGGCTGGTGGGTATGGCTTGGCTGGTGGGCGTGGATTAAGTGTAATGGAGTGAAGGTCAATTTGCGTATTACTGTTGTATTAGATTAGATAGATTGTCTTTACTCCATGGTATAATCTTGCTTTCTTGTCAAATATTAATTGCCCATAAAGTTGTGGATTTATTTCAGAGATTTCTGTTTTGCTCCATTGATCTATATGTCTGTATTTATGCCTGTACCATGCTGTTTTATTTATTACTAGAGGCTAGGCGCATGAAATTTGTGCACTGCGGAGGGGGTGTCCCTCAGCCCAGCCTGCACTCTCTTCAATCTGGGATCCCTCGGGGGACGTCAGACTGCCAGTTTAGGCATGATCCCTAATCATTTTCTCTGCTTGGCCACTTTTTAGTGCTTCCTAACTGGAATTGAACCCACAACCTAGGTATGTGCCCTGACAGGAACTGGAACATTTTGGTGTATGAGATGATGCTCCAACCGAGTGACCTGGCCAGGGCTTCTTCAACTTTTTATAGTTTTCAGAGGACAGGTTTTTCACCTCTTTGGTTGGACTTATTCCAGTTTAATTTATTCCTATTTATTTTATAGTTTGTGATGCAATTTTAAATGGGATTGTTTTCTTAATTTCTCCTTCTTACAAGTTGTTATTTGTGTATAGAAATGCAACAGATTTCTGAATATTGATTCTGAATCCTGCAACTTTACTGAATTCATTTGTTCATTCTAATAGTTTTTAGTGGAATCTTTAGAGTTTTCTATACATAGTGTCACATCATTGGTGAATAATGAGTTTTACATTTTCCAAAAGGAAATTTTAAGAAAATAATTACGTAGATGGTTGTCTCAAATTTTCACTTAATTTTACTCCCATTTACTCACACAGGCTTTATTTATTACCTTACTTTCCTACATATGCTCTGATTGAACAAACCTTGGAAGATACATAAATCACTGTTGCCAGCATAATCAGCCCTTGTTAAGAGCTGGAATCCATCCACATGCCACAAATGCAGCATGCCATTCCTACCTCATTATTTATCTGATTTAGGTCCCTAGAAATAATTTTATCATTAGAAGTATGATGAATATTGTTCAAATGTATTTTCTCTAATTGTTAAAGTGCTCATGCACACACACACACACATATAGACAAAGACACTCATATTTCTGAGTAACTTAGGCATATTGAATAGGTGTCTATAACACAGTTTTCACAGTACAGGAAAACTTCTAAACAAGTTTTCCTGAGGCCCAAAGGAACCCAGTTGAAGGACGATATATAATAAAATAAAATTTAGTGCCTTATATTTTCTCTCACAGAAAAACAAATAATGATTTGAGAAATTAAAAGGAATTTATTATAATTTTAAAAAATGATTTTATTTGAATATTTTATAATACATATTGAAAGAGCGTGAATACTTTCCGCCTTAGTTTTGGTCAAATGAGTATACATAATAACATAATTCCCAATGGATTCATCTTTTTCCCCCTCTCAAAATTGATTACATTGGCATCAGTGTCTCTAGGGCAGATGAAAAGAGAAACCTTTCCAAAATTCTTCTCCACATCATTCGCTTTAGCCAGGTTCAGATTAGCTCACGCCATTTTCGTGCTTTGAGAAACAGCCAAGACCTTTGGTAAAGCCATTTGGCATTACTGCTGGATGTGGCCACGTCCCAGGCAGCAGGATTCCTGAGAGTCACGTTCAGCCTCTCAAGGCCCATTATTCTTTGTGAATGAAACCAGCAAAGTAAGGGGGTCACTATTATATCCTCTCTTTCCCAGAATACAGCCTGAACAATTTTGTGCACAGCCAGTTTTAAGGAAATCACTCTATCCATGATGAGCAACATCAGTGATCCTAGAAATAAATGAGGGCTTCATGAGGGAAAAACACAGCATAGTCTCCTACCAACTATTCAGCATCTGTCATGGTCTCAATTTGTTTTTCTCTGTCTCTCCTCATGCTTGTGTCATCCTCCTGAAATCTATTTTTCTCCTCTTTTCTCTAAGATCCAGCTTGTGATACCCCCTCCACAAGGTCCTGGGGACTAACCATTATCTTCACTTGCACATCTGGGATAGGGTTTCCTCCAGGGACCAAAATAGCTTATTCTATGGGGAACCAAGTGTAAAAGCCAACCTGCTATAGCCATCTATATATATAAAAGCCTAAGCAACTGAATGACCAAACAACCAAATGACCAGTCGACCAGTTGCTATGATGTACACTGACCACCAAGGGACAGACACTCAATGCACAGGATCAGGCTCCCTCCTGTCTGGACCAGGCCTGCAGGGATCAGGCTGAAACTGGCTATTTGACGTCCCCCGATGAGTCCCGGATTGCGAGAGGGCAAAGGCCAGGCTGAGGGACACCACCAGTGCATAAATCTGTGCACCAGGCCTCTAGTTGTTTAATAAAAATATCTGAGGCCTTATAAGGACACTGACTTGTCTTAATCCAAAATTCCAATTGAAACTGCAACTCTAGTGTATCCTACAGACCACAAATCCCGTATTACTTGGTCTTTGCTCCCAAATACTCATTGGCCATTTAGTTTCTCTTAATGCTCTAGAATAGAAGCTAGTATGAACAGAGGAAGACCAAATAGGAGATGGACTGAATCTATAAAAGAAGCCAAAGGCATGCGTCTGTAGGAGCTGAGCAGGGCTGTAGTGGACAGGACACCAGGAGTTGGAATTGACTCAGGGTCATGTAACGCACATACTCCAGACCCTCTTCTCCCATCCTTGCCCTCACTCCTTCCCTTCAATCTCTCTGGTGCCCTCTGCCACCACTGTTTCAATAGAAACAAATTCCCTTGCTGTCTTCTGACTCTTCATAAAATGACAACCTTATCCTCATTGCAATCTGGCTTTTTGCAAGGACATTGCTTCCTCTGTTGATTTTTTAAAAAATTTTGTTTTATTGCTTTACATATTACAAAGAGTAGTACATATGTCTCCTTTTTTTACCCCTTGACTTTACCCTGGCCTCCTCTACCCCCCAGTGTTTTGTGTCCATTAGTTATGCTTATATGCATGCATAAAAATCCTTTGGTTGATCTCTTACCCCACCTCCCCACTCCTCCCCAGCCTTCCTGCTATAGTTTGACAGTCTGAGGCTGCTCTGCTTCTGTATCTATTTTTGTTCATCAGTTTATAATGGTCTTTATTATCCATAAATGAGTGATGTCATGTGGTGTTTTTCTTTCACTGACTGGCTTATTTCACTTAGCATAATGCTCTCCAGTTCCATCCATGCTGTTGCAAATGGTAAGAATTCTTTCTTTTTTACAGCGGCATAGTATTAATCCATTCATCTGCTGATGGGCACTTAGGCTGTTTCCAAATCTTAGCTATGGTAAATTGTGCTGCTATGAACATAGGGATGCATATATCCTTTCTGATTGGTGTTTCTGGTTTCTTGGGATATATTCCCAGAAGTGGGATCGCAGGGTCAAATGGAGTTTCATTTTTAACTTTTTGTGACTGCACCAGTCTGCATTCCCACCAGCAGTACATGAGTGTTCTTTTTTCTCTGCATCCTCTCCAGCACTTGTCGTTTGCTGATTTGTTAATGATAGCCGTTCTTACAGGTGAGAGATGGTACCTCATTGTGGTTTTGATTTGCATCTCTCGGATGATTAGTGACTTTGAGCAAGTTTTCATATGTCTGTTGGCTTTCAGAATGTCTTCTTTTGAAAAGTGTCTATTTAGGTCCTTTGCCCATTTTTTTGATTGGATTGTTTATCTTCCTTTTGTTAAGTTGTGTGAGTTCCCTATAAATGTTGGAGATTAAACCTTTATCGGTGATAACATTGGCAAATATGTTCTCCCATGCAATGGGCTTTCTTATTGTTTTGTTGATGGGTTTTTTTGTTTTGTGTTTTTTTTTTTTTGCTGTGCAGAAGCTTTTTATTTTGATGGAATCTCATTTGTTTATTTTCTCTTTAGTTTTCAATGTCCTAGGAGCTGTAACGGTGAAGAAATTGCTTCGGCATATGTCTGAGATTTTGTTGCCTTTGGATTCCTCTAGTATTTTTATGGTTTCCCGTCTTACATTTAAGTCCTTTATCCATTTTTGGGTTTATTTTTGGCACTCCTTTGTCCTGTCAGGTATTCAGGCAAGTATTGAAGTTCCCTGAGATACACTGCTCCTCTGTGTCGTAAACCACAGTCCTGATTTTTAAGCAGGCAGTATTTCTTTGTTTCCCAGACTGCCTTTATTTGTGTTTACAGGAGACTCAGTCTGTGGTTCAGCCCCTGGGTGGCAGTGTTTCTGGAGTAACCTCTGGGGCTATAAGTCCTCTCTAGCCAGTATTTATTTATTTATTTATTTATTTATTTATTTATTTATTTATTTATTTATTTAAATTCAGTTTTATTGCTTAAAATATTACAAAGAATAGTACATATGTCTCTCCCCTTTCCCTCTTCTAGCCAGTATTTTGGTTTTGTTTTCCCTATCGCACTTAATACTGGTTTGGGAGAATGGAATGCCCCAGAGCTGGTTTCTTAGTCTGTTACTCCCTGCTCTGATTCCTAGTTTCCACAAAAACAACTTTCCTCTGCAGTCTCTGTGAGTGACCCCAATTGGGGGATCCTATGTATTGGGTTTAATAATAAAAAGCAAGGATTTAATGAGAAAAAAAATGCCGAGTAAGTGTGTGAGCTCACAACCTCCACCATCCAGCTCTGTGCACAATTCTCCCAATGTCTCTTCCACAAGTCCTCTCTCCCCTGCCACTAAGCAGCCAGCTCACTGGCAAAATCCAAGGCTGCCTTTTTGCACCCTGTCTAGCTATGGGCTGATTTTATTTTTTGGGTTCCCTTCTGCCAGCAGCCCTGCAGGTCCCCTTCCCACTTGCTGGTCCCAACGGCTGCGGACTTTGTGGAGTGCAGGCTTCCCCTGTGCACGCACTTGCATTTGTCTCTCTCACCTGGATTACAAACCGCACCTTTATCTAGGCGAAATCTGACCTTTCTGTGAGGAAGCACAGGGCTTGTCTGAGTCCATGTATTCGCGCTGTTTGAGATCAGGTGTTCCTGGGTTCATAGCTGGGCCCTGGGTGCATGGTTGCAGGGTCCGTGGATGTATAGGCTTCTGATAATAGTCACTCAAGATGGCGCGGTCTCCGCAGCAGAGCCAGCCACTCCAGGAGAGATTTCAGCAGCAGTGGAGGTTTCCCGGTTGTGAGCACCCCATACAGCTGTTTCCAACAGTCCCCCGGCTGCAAACTGTCTCCCAGCTGTATCTCCTCTGCCAATTCAGGCTGGATGTTACTCGTTTCAGCTGCTCACCCTACCTGCTCCAGGACAAGGCGCGGGACACGTCTGTCTATACCGCTGCCAATTTCCCAATCCTGATTTTTAAGTTCCCTCTGTTGATTTTTAAAGAGGGCTCATCTTTTCATAATCTGTATAGTAAAATGTCAAAAGAGAAGATGGTATAGTTCACTTTCTGTTCTTGTAGTTATAATGTATACCTTTAACTTTCTCTTTTCTCTTTACTAATGCACTAGCTGTACCCAGCCACGCATTGCTGTGGCTCAGTCTGCTTAAATGGAAAAGAAAGAAAAGAGAAAGTGCATGTTTCTAATATGTTTAATTGCACAATGCTTGTGGGTATACAATACGCCCTCCCGGGTGGCTGCCCCTGGCACGCCCCAGCCCCTGTCCTGCCCGGCTGGTCTGGCTTCACACACGTGTGCCTCTGCAGCCTGGGCTCCCCAGCACTGGCCTGGTGGCCCATGCCCCATGCCCTACGCCTGAAGTGGTCTGGCTGCTCCCAACTACTGCTGGCAGGGCCCCTTGCCGAGCCACCCAAAAGCTGGAGGAAAAAGGAGCAGAGGAAGCTTCCCCACCCTCACCCACCACACTCCCTGTGAGCCCTCAGCTGCCAGTGTGGGGGAGACCACAGCAGCCGCCCGCACCCTGATCCCCAGCCCCGGCCCGAGGCCCAGCCCCCTGCTGGTTGATATTTCACAAGTTGATGATTGACACACTGATTGAATTCCATCCCTGGCAGATTGAGTAAATTCCAAAATTCTGTTGGATAATTAACACATTTTTTGCGGGGAAACGAGTAAACTTGTCATATCGCTTTTTATACCAAAGCACGGGAGACGAGATTTTTCCAAAAACGATGAGTAGAGGCAGATTCTGTCAAATATGGAGGACCTGGCATTTCAATAACAACAAAAATGTGCAAGACAACTCAGATAGACTTTGCAAAGTCAGACCATTATTGGATTTCTTTCTTCCTAATACTATGTGATTTGGCGAGAAAATGCCCAATTACAAAGTGTTAACCACTTCATCTGCTTTTACAACAGTGTTGATGGACTTGTATGTGACTGCCTGGCTTTGAATGTTAGACTGAATAATATTGTTAAGTTCATAGTATGTGTTGTTTTTATGTCCAACAGATGGCGCTGTTTTTCAAAAAAGCATCTTTTTATCTGTTTTTTCAAAAAAAGCATGTTTTTACCTGTCACAGGTGTGACATCTATATAATATAGCTATATAAAAACACCCACCTATTCAAATGCAATGTTGTGTCAAAATTTCAAAGCAATCGGTGAAGAACTTTTGGAGATTTGAGATTTTGAACAAACAAACATATACATTTTTATTTATATAGATTGGTCATTCACCATCCAACTCTAATGCTGTCCTCAACCACAACAAATTCAATGGCCAATGGATGACATAGGCAAGCACCTAGCCTCAGACTTCCTTGACCAAGGCAGCTGTATTAAATTTTGCCTTCATTTCAGCCACCCACAAATACGGGACTAGACAGCACCTAGTATTATTATTAATACTAGAGGCTTGGGACATGAAATTCATGCATGTGTGGGGTCCCTAGGCCTGGCCGGTGATCAGGGATGATCAGGCTCCCCACCTTCCTGCCTCCCTGTCTCCTCTTTCCCTCACTGCCCATGCACCACCACTGTGTGGTTTCCTGCCTCCCCCCTCCTCCATCCCTTGCTGCCTGCATCTGCTGCCACCCACCCCTGGTTCCCCACCTTAGCCCGGGGAGCGACCAGGAGGTTGGCCTGCAGGCTCCATTGGTGATCAGGGCCTGTGGGCTGAGAGCAGCTCCTGTGTTGAGTGTCTGCCCCCTGGCGGTCAGTGCGCACCATAGCAACTGGTCCTTCTAGTCATTCCATCATAACAGTTGCTTAGGTTTTTATATACATAGGCTGCACACTTTGGACACATCATCTTATTTTAAAAACTCCCCTTACTCCCTATTTCCATCACACTTATCTGGTAATTTAATTAGCAATTCCTCTTTAGTTCTGCAGTTTTCAAACATCAGTGACCATAACAACTGCCTAAGGAGCATGTAAGAATGAAGGTTCTTAAAGCCTTTTCCTCATAGATTCTAATTGTCTAGGTATACTGCTGTGCCTAGAAATCAGCATTTCATAAATATCCTAGATGATTCTGGTGCAAATAATGATTCTCAGGCAACTCTGAGACACAGTTTGAACCCTTCACTTTGTGTCTCAGGATGCCAGGTTTCTCCTGTAATCAGTATAGGCTTGTATCTGTAATTTATTTATTTATATTTAAATAATCTTTATTGTTGAAAGTATTACAGATGTCTCCTCCCCCACCCCACTGCCTCCCTCCAAAAGATTCCAGCTGTACCCCAGGCCTTCACCACTCTACTGTTTGTGTCCATAGGTAATGCATATATGCATATAAATTATTTGGTTAATCTCTTCCTGCCCCTCCCTCCCCCTTTCCCTCTGAGATTCTTCAGTCTGTTCCATATTTCCATGACTCTGGTTCTATTTTATTCATTAGTTTATTTTATTCATTAGATTCCTTGTTCATTTGTTTTTAGAATCAATTATTGATAGATATGTGTTTATTGCCATTTTATTATTCCTTTTAAAAATATTTTTATTGATTTCAGAGAGAAAGGGAGTGGAAGAGAGAGATAGAAACATCAGTGATGAGGGAGAATCATTGATCAGCTACCTCTTGCATGCTCCACATTGGGGACTGAGCCCACAACACAGGCATGTGCCCTGATATGGAATTGAACCATGACCTCCTGGTTCATAAGTTGACACTCAACCACTGAGCCATACCAGCTGGGCAATTGTTTAGATTTTTTATCTTTCTCCCTTCCTCCTCCACCTTTTCCTCTTCCTTTTTCTTCTTCTTCAAGAATACCATTCAACATTTCATGTAATACTGGTTCTTATCTGTAATTTAAACTACTCTCTTACTACCGCAGTGTGATGGTTAATTTTGTGTTAACTTGGTTAAGCTACAGTACTCAGATATTTGGTCAAATACCAGACTAGATGTTTCAGTAAAAGTATTTTTTAGATGAAATTAATATTTAAACACTAGACTTTGAGCAAGGTGGATTACCCCATAGTGTGGCTGAACCTCATTAATTAGTTAAAGACTTAGAGAAAAAACGACTGAGGTCTTCAAGGAAGAGGAAATTCTGCCTCCAGATTACTGTCAGACTTGACCTGCAACATCAGCTCTTCCCTGTGTCTCTAAACTGAGAGCCTTTCCTGAAAAATTTAGACTTGTCAAACCACACAGTCATGTGAACTAATTTCGTAAAATAAAACCCTTTTTTGCTCTCTCTATTTCGCTTCTCTCTCTCTCTCTCTCTCTCTCTCTCTCTCTCTCTCTCTCTCTCTCTCTCTCTCTCGGTTCTGTTTCTCTGGAGAACTCTGATTAACACAGCAATGTATTTCTGTGCCCTTTTGAACAAACACAAAATTTAGGATTCTAGGCTTATGTCTCTGAGCTTCTGAAAAAACCTTGGGGATTGAGGCGACCACACCATTACATTTTTCAGTCCTTCAAGGCTCTCAGTACTTCCTCATCATCCTTCTGTGCATCTATCCATTCTGCAGCTCCTATAGTTACATTTCAAACCTCACCACTGTCCTCAAAGTTCCATTCCTAATCATCTCTGCTGTAGATATTGACTGATGACTGGTCTCCTACTTTACAGAGAAAATAGAAGTCAAGTTAAAAGCTTTCTCTATTTCTTACCCACCATAAAGTTTCTCATTGTACATTTATCATTGGCTCTGATTTTTGTGGACAAGAAAGGGCCAAGATGGATGACTTCCGCTTTGGATTCCATACTTTCACTTCTTCCTTTTCTACTCTATTATTAGTTCACATTCTTTGACTAGCACCATTTCTATTGACCTTTTCTTGTTCAGCACACTCAGTTCACAATCATGTTAAGTAAATTAACAAACGATTGTCCTTGGTCCATATTTCTTTCTAGCTACTACTAATTTTGCTCTCTTTACTGCCTCTTCTTTTTCAAATCACAATCACATAACAGCACATAAATGTACCTACTACTCTCACCACTTTGCCCTTGTTATTTACCTTTTACCTGCTAAATTTAGAGAAACATTTTCAGGCCTTATCTGCACTATTTTGCACTCTTGATCAATTTCTTCAGGAAATGTACTCCATATTACCCCAAGACACCAGACTATTGATTCTTCTTCCTTTCTTTTTTTTTTAAATTAAATATATTTTATTGATTTTTCACGGAGAGGAAGGGAGAGGGATAGAGAGTTAGAAACATTGATGAGTTGCCTCCTGCACACCTCCTACTAGGGATGTGCCCTCAACCCAGGCACATGCCCTTGACCGGAATTGAACCAGGGACCCTTCAGTCTGCAGGCCGACGCTCTATCCACTGAGCCAAACCGGTTAGGGCTTAGTCTTCCTTTCTGTATTAATTTAGTTTTTCTCTCCAAGATCCTGAGGCAGGTAAAACTTTTAGAGGAGGGGACAGATAATTCAAGTAATTCATTTGGGAAGTGATCCCAAGAAGTGCAAAAAATGAAATGTGTAAAGTAAAATAGGAACAGGAAAACAAGCCAATAAATGGTTAACTGTCAGGTTAGTGTGATGGGCACCCTGTTGTCTCCAGTGACATCTGTGGAACACACCTCAAACTTTATCTTCCAAAGGTGGAAAGTTGGATTATTTTTCTACCTGAATTTGTTAAATTTTCAGCACTGTGGGATGCCACTGTGCTTCCTGAAAGTTCCCCTGGCACCAGAGAAAATCTTCAGCAGTGAAGCATAAAGGTGGGAAGCTGTCAGCTCACTAGCAACTCTCCAGCATGAATGCAAATGAACTCATATGTGGGCAGGGGCAGGGGCAGGAGCAGAAGCAGGGGCAGGGGAAGAGGCAAAAATCTCAGAATCCTTTGCAACATAGTCTTTCTCTTCCCTTCCTTTAAATGCTGGTTTCTGAGAGTTCTGTCCTTTCTCCATTTCCCTCTTTTTCTACATATACCACCCAGGAGTATTAATCCACTTTTGTGCCTTCAATTATCTCTTGATTTTGAAGTGTATATTTTTTATACAGATATGACTCCTGAGTTCTAGGCATATATGTCCAATTGGTTGTGATCACAATCTCTTCTTTCCTAACTCCAAATCACTCCTGCTTCATGTTTCTATCTTGAAGAATGGCACAGCTAAGTCTCCAATAACCAAAATAGAGATGCCATCTTTAGCATATTGTCAGTTGCTGAACTGGCATCAAGGCTGGCTCTCTTTTGCTTGATTTCTCTTTTCCTCTCTGATAATCACTAGTTCAAACTCTTATCAATAATGCCCCTCCCAAATAGGTCTCTCTCTTCAGTCTTACTCTCCACATAGATAGGGCTTATCTTTCAGCCAGGTTGTAATGTACTTAAAAATATTTCCTCGCCCTGACCAATTTGGCTCAGTGGATTGAGCATCGGCCTGCAGAATGAAGGGTCCCAGGTTCGATTCCCTCAAGGGCATGTACCTTGGTTGCAGGCACATCCTCAATAGGGAGTGTGCAGGAGGCAGCTGAATCGATGTTTCTCTCTCATCAGTTTCTAACTCTCTATCCCTCTCCCTTCCTTTCTGTTAAAAGTCAATAAAATATATTAAAAATACTTTAAAAATATTTCCTTAGGTCCATAGCAGCACAATTTACAATAGCTAAGATTTGGAAACAGCCTAAGTGCCCATTAGCTGATGAATAGATAAATAATTGTGGTACATCTACACGATGGAATGCTACACTGCTATAAAAAAGAAAGAACTCTTACATTCACAACAGCATGGATGACCTGGAGAGCATTATACTGAGAATAAGCCAGTTGGAAAAAGATAAATATCACATGCTCTCATTCACTTGTGGAATATAATAAACAACATAAGCTGATGAACAAAAATAGATCCAGAGACAGAGAAGCATCGAACAGACCACCAAACCTCAGAGGGAAGGCGGGGGAGAGTGGGCAGGGGGGTTAAAAGATCAACCAAAGGACTTGTATGCATGCTTATAAGCATAACCAATGGACACAGACACTAGGGGTATGAGAGCATGTACTGAGGGTGGGAGTGGCCGGAGAGAGGTCAATGAGGGAAAAAGGAGTCATATGTAATACTTTAAACAATAAAGAATTTAAATTAAAAAAATTTCCTCAAGAAATTAAAAATGGAACTGCCATTTGACCTAGCGATTTCACTTTTAGGAATATATACTGAGAATCCAGAAACAACAATCAGAAAGAATATATGCACTTCTTTGTTCATAGAAGCATTATTTATAATAGACAGGATCTGGAAACAGCCCAAGTGCCCATTAGTAGATGACTGGATAAAAAAGCTGTGGTACATTTACACAACAGAATGCTAGTGGCTATAAAAAAGAAGGCTCTTACCCTTTGAGACTGCATGGATAGACTTGGAGATTTTATGCTTAGTGAAATAAGCCAGTCAGAGAAAGCAAATATCACATGATCTCACTTATATTTGGAACCTAATGAATAAAATAAACTGACGAACAAAATAAACTGACTAACAACATTGGTCCAGAGCCATGGGTGCATGAAACAGACTGACAGAGAGAAGGGAAGGGCATGGAGAGGGATAGGAAGAGATTACCAAAAGAACTTATATTCATATATGCATAGCCCATAGACACAGAGATAGAGTGGTGAGGGCCTGTGGTGGGGTTGGGGCTGGGTGGTGGAGGGCAAGAGGGGAGAAAATGGGGGACATCTGTAATACTATCAACAATAAAAAAATAGAGATCCACATTAACTGACATCTTATATATATGGAACATTCTAACAATTTAAAAATTATTTTCAGTTCCCTTTTCTCTTCACCTTCTCCATACTGCCAGAAATTACAGTCAAGTCCAGAGTTATTAAGCAAAGCCTGTATTAGTGAAGTTGTGTTTAGAAACCAGATTCCATTATCATATTATAATCCCAGGTGACCTTATCCTAAATATATGATGGTGGCTGTATTAATATTTATAGATGTTTGGAGATTGTTTGCCTTTGTCTTGATTCCATAAAGGAATGAACTCAGAGAGTCTAGAGGTCTTGCTAGAAATCTATCTATAATAATAAAAGCACAATATGCAAAGTGACCAAATGCCCGAACAGCAGAATGACCATCTGGATGACCTTCCAGATGACCATGCTATGACATGCACAGGCACCAGGCTAGCTAAGCCAGGTGTGATGCAATTGGTCAGGGGGCTCCCACCATTGCCCCACGATTGCCCCACAGAGGGAGGGTCAGGCCACCCTCTGCATGTTAATCAATTGTGGAGCCTGGCAGGGTGGGCTGGACCTTCCTCTGTTGGGCAGTCAATTGCAGAGACCAGTGATTGATTGCCCCAAAGAGGGAGGCCCAGGCCAGCCAAGCAATTGCGCCCCATGCTTATCACATACAGAAAGAGGTGACTGGTGGTGGAGGAGGTAAGGGGGCAGTGCCACACAGATGTCAAGCAGTGGCAGTGACAGGGGCAGGACCAGCTGCTGGCAGCTGGGGGAAGGAAAGCACCGATAGGCCCTAATCTCTGGCCAGGCCTAGGAACCCTACCTGAGTGGTCCCGGATTGCGAAAGAGCACATGCTGGGTTGAGGGACACTGCCCCATGCACAAGTTTCGTGCACTGGGCCTCTAGTATATATATATCTATATCTAATATAATAAAAGAGTAATATGCAAATCGACCATTACCCGAGACAACTAAGCCATGCCACCAACCAATCAGAGCGGCTGTATGCAAATTAACCCAGCCAAGATGGAGGCTGGCAGGGCAGCTCTGCACTGGGACCCTCCACGGCCGGCATAGCTGGGTCAGGTATGTCAGCTCAGTGGGGGTGGGGGGTCTGGCCTGGGGCCTCCTCGGTGCATCCAGGAGCGCCCGTCCCGGGTCCACTGCCTGGCTCCGCCCCCTGGGGGCCTCCACCAGGCGTGCGGGAGCGTGGGGGCCTCTGTGGGGTGTGCAGGAGCAGCCATCCTGGGTCTGCTGTCTGGCTTTGCCCCCCGGGAGCCTCCTTGGGGCATCCAGGAGTGCCCCTCCTGGATCAGCTGCCTAGCTCCACCCCGGGGGTCTCCATGGGGTGTCCAGGAACGCCTGTCCTGGGTCTGCTGCCTGGCTCTGCCCTGGGGCCTCCTTGGGGCGTGTGGGAGCACCTGTCCAGGGTCTGCTACCTTCATCCGCCCCCCAGGGGCCTCCACAGGGCAGGCAGGAGCGTCTGCTGCACAGTGCAGAAAATCTGAAACCAGTCTGCTGCCCGGCTCCACCCCGGGTATGTTTGCTCAGCAGAGGGCCCCACCGAGGGATCCTGCACCAGCGTCCGCCCCTGGCTTGCCACCCAGCTCTACGCCAGGTGTGTCCCCTCAGCGGTGGGGGCCCACCAGGCGTGTGCGATTATGGGCCCTCCGGTGGGAAATGTCCAGGCCTGCACTCACCAGCCCTCCCACCCCCCAGTGCACAAACCCTGAAGGGGCTGTGGACAGCCTGAAAATGGCCCTCAGCCCCTCACCCAGGCTGGCCAGGCATGCCAGCAGGTGGACATCCCTCCCCCCCTCCCCGAGGTGTCCCGGACTGCAAAAGGGCATAGGCTGGGCTGAGGGATCCCCAACCCCTGTGTGCACAAATTTTTGTGCACCGGGTCCCTAGTAATCTAATAAAAGAGTAATATGTAAATTAACCACCACCCCAAGACACATAAAGCCATGCCCACCAGCCAAGCCACGCCCACCAGCCAATAAGAACGGCTGTATGCAAATTAACCCAGCCAAGATGGCGGCCAGCAGCCACGGAGCTAGAGCAAACAGGAGACTTCCATTGCACCAGCAATGGAGTTGAAACTGCCTGCCTAGGCTGGTTGGGCCTCTGCTCAAGGCAACAATGTTTCAATTATAGAAGCCACAGAGCTGAAGCAAACAGGAGGCTTCATTGCCTGACTAGGCCTCCACTCAAGGCAACAAAGTTTCAATTATAGAAGATAAATAAACCCCAGAAACCTGATTCCAGCCAGCCTCGCTGGGACATTGGGTCAATGGGAGCTGTAGGCAGCCTGAAAATGGCCCTCAACTCCTCACCCAGGCTGGCCACACCCCATGGGGTGAGGATCCCCACTGGGGGGCTTGGCCAGCCTGCAAAAAGCCATCAGCCCCTCACCCAGGCTGGCCAGGTATGCCAGCAGGCAGATATCCCCCATGGGGTTCCAGACTGCTAGAGGCTGGGCTGAGGGACCCCCTGAAGTGCACAAAAATTTGTATATATTTAAAAGTCTAAGTATATATATGAAAGTCTAAGTGACCATTCAACCATCTGACCATCCAACCAGTAGCTATGATGCACAATGATCACCAGGGGGCAGACGCTTAATGCACAGGCATGGAAACATGGAACAGACTGATGAATCTCAGAAAGAAGTGGGGAGGGGAGAGGGCTAGAAGAGATTAACTAAAGATCTTATATGCATACTGAGGCCCGGTGCATGGATTGGTTTACTAGTGCAGTCCCTCAGCCTGGCCTGCACTCTCTTGCAATCTGGGATCCCTTGGGGGATGTCGAACTGCTGTTTAGGCCTGATCCCCACAGGCCAGGCCTAGGGATCCCACTAGAGTGCAAATCTGTGCACCCAGCCTCTAGTAAATGATGAAGATTTATTCAAGGGTCTTAAGGTTTGCAAACCAGAAACACATATAGGCAATACCCAGAGTATCCCAAAGAATAAAGAAAAGCTGAGATCTTGTAGTAAAAAGTACATTCTTGAGAGAATTAGTCCTGCAATTTCAGCCTCCAGATTGTTCTCCAGAGTGGTCTGGATACATGAACATTCTGTCCTTAGTCCTTCGGGGATTAATCAAAGGTTATATGGAAGTTTGATTTATATCCAGACATTGATGCAGGACTAGAAAGTTCAAAAGTTTAAGTTCCCAGGCTAGTTACAATAAGAACAGAATCATTCCCTCTTGCCTTAGCCTACTTGATTTTAATAATTTAAGACCTTGACTATTGTGATTTCATTTTATTTCTTCACTTTATTCCTTTTGTAGGGGGACAATAAATAGCAAACATTAAGAGATGAGATGCAGAGTCCCGAAAGTGATTTCCCAAGATTCAATGAAATGAGTAACATTGGCATTGTCCAGTATGGAAAAAGCATGCCTCTGCCCCCCCACACCACACATTCTCAATATGTGTTTTCTATCTTTTTTTTTTAAAATGTGTTTTCTATTTTAATAACTAGATTAGCATTTATAAAATAAGATGGAAAACAGACTACATCCATAAATACAGGTGAACCAAATGAGTTCCTAGGGGCTAGTGAACTACACTTGTAAATAATTCTCATTTAAATTTTATAACTTTGAAAGGTTGAAACTCACAATTATTAAAATGACATTTCCTGTATTTTTATCATTTGAGTAAGAGTGTCTGTAATCACCATACTGAGGTCTCTAAGGAAAAAGATTAATAGGAGGATAAATGAATCCTAAAATATTCAGGAAATGTAAGTCCAAAATGCAGCTTTATATCTTTAGATTTGGGAGGGAAACATTTTGGAAAACTCAGTTTCATGTAAGCCTCTCACTATATTTATAAAATTAAACTAATGTTTAAATAATTATTGAAGACATTGTTAGTGCAGGAGATCTATGTTTTCTTTATTAAAAAATAAATTCCAAAGGTTTTTGTTGATCAGCAAGCACAATTTGTGCTCAATAAATGGTAATTTTCTTAATGTTGTTGTTTTTAATGGACTTCATACATGTTTTCCCACCCTAGCTAGTTTGGCTCCATGAATAGAGTGTCGGCCTGCAGACTGAAAGCTCCCGAGTTCAATTCCTGTCAAGGACACATGGCTGAGTTTCAGGCACATCAATAATTCTCTCTCATCATTGATGTTTCTCTCTCTCTCTCTCTTTCTCTTCCTCTCTGAAATCAATAAAAACATATTAAAAGATGTTTTCCCACTGAATTAAAATATCCAAAGCACTTCTGTGATTATTTTAGTTCCTTGCTCAGAAATCTTCCGTGGTTCTCTATTGTTTAGAGGTGTACAGCCCACTCTAGCAGCCAAAAGCCACATGTGGTTATGAGTGCTTGAAATGTGGCTAGTCTAAACTGAAATGTGCTGTAAATGCCAGATGAATCCTAGATTTTGAAGGCTTCCTATAAGAAGAAGAATGTACCCTACCTGGTTTGGCTCCAACCAAAGGTGAGTTTCAACTTTCAAAGTTATAAAATTTGGTGGATAGAGCATTGGCCTGCGAACTGAAAGGTCCCAGGTTCAATTTCAGTCAAGGGCACATGCCTGGGTTGTGGGCTTGATCCCAGTAGGGGGCATGCAGGAGTCAGCTGATCAATGATTCTCTTTCATCATTGATGTTTCTCTCTCTCTCTCCTTTTCCCTTCCTCTCTGAAATCAATAAAAAATACATAAAAAATGAGAAAAATCTGTTTTTTTTAAATAAAAAGAATTTACAATAGTTCCCTTTCTGAAAATATGTTATATTATCAATTAAAATAATAATATTTTAGGTATTTTGAATAAACATTATAATTCATTTTACCTTTTTCTTTTAACTTTTTGTTTTAAATTTGGCTACTAGGTAATTTAAAACTGCTTATGTGGCTTACATTTGTGGCTCACAGTATAATGCTATCGAACCATGCCAGTGTAAAGACTAAACTCTCTGTTCTGTTTTTTTCTATACTTAACCTATACACCATCTTCACCTAGTTTGAGGGATTTGAAATAGAACCAAAAGAGCTCCTTTTGTACAAAGATTCACAGCTTAGTAAAGAAATAATATATACACACAAACACCTATAATACAGACAGAAATTGAATAGTTTTAGGAGTTTAGAGGAGGAAAAAATGATTTTGGCTAGAACTAGGTAGATAGCCTTCATAGAGAAGGGAGCGTTTCTTGGTAGCTCTTGAGGTGTGGTTAGCTGTTAAAATGACCATCATCTAAGAGGAGAGAACAGCAAAAGAAATGTAAGGAAGAAGACATAATAGAAAATAAGATATGGAAGTTAAGATGAGACCACAGACCCCGAGCTGACACATTGATTGCAGTTTTGTGAGAGGCTGAAACAAGGGGTACAGCTAAGATATGCCTGATTCTTGGTTCACAGAAATTGGGAGATAATAGATGTGTGTTGTTTAAAATTGCTAAATTTTAATTTGTTACATGGCAGTAGCTAACGAATGCATAGTTCTAGAATCACAGAGCAAAGTATAGAAATATAAACTTGAAAATAAGAGATAATAGCTTAATAACTGGCAAAACTGGTATCTAGAATATGTATTTACATGTATCCAGATGTTTACCTCTATCCATCTTTCAATCAATCATGTATCTATATTTGTAAATTCATAAGTAATAAATATCTACAACCCAATAGAAAAATGGGCAAAAGATTAAACAAGCTCTTAACAAAAAAGGAAATATATGACAAGTATGTGGCAAGAAACTCAATGTCATTACTAACTAGACAAATACAAAGTAAAACCACAGAGAACGCTATTATATACACACTGGTTCTAATAAAGTTAAAAGGTTGACAATACCAATTAATGGTGAGGCTAAGAAGCAATGAAAACTCTTATCCATTGCAAGTAGGAGTGAATATTGTTTTGTTACTGGTATTATTGGAAAAGAGATTGTATTAACTAGAAAAATAGAATGTTTACACATGTGAAGAGCCCAGCAATTCTATCCTAAAGTATACTTCCAAGAAACATTCTTGTATACATACACCAGAGAATGCTCAAAATGTTTATGTAAGCATGACTTGTATTAGCCAAAAATGAAAAACCCAAATAACCACAATCAATAGAATGGATAAATGAATTGTAGTATTTTCTTATAATAAAGCAATATACATACAACACCCAAAATGAATGTTACTACAACTATACACCTAAACATACATGAATCTTAGAAATATAATACTGTGCAAAAAAGCAAGCCACAAATTATTGCAGACAGTATGACTCTTTGTACATAATACTCAAATCAGGCAAACCTAAACAAATATTGCTTAGGATACTTCCATATACAGTAACACTAAGTAAAGCAGGAAGTAATCATTCACACTAAATAAAACAGGAAATGATGAATGGAAAAGTAATGCAGGAGAGGTGCGTGAGATCTGGGAAGATCTGCAGAGAGTTTTTAATGTCCAAACCTAGGTAATGTTACATGTCACATGTAATATAAGTATAATTCTTTTGAATATACAGAGTACTTTATACATTTTTCCATTTATCTCTTTATCCATTTATTCTTGAAAGAATGCTCACAACTTTTAAAATTAGCATTAAATTATTTTAGCACAGTGAAAATCTTTCCATCTTATTACATTGATCAAGGATAACAATAAACAAAAAGTTAACATTTAGGTATTATGATTTCAAGTTGCAGTCATAAAGCACTTTAATATCCATATTTTGGGAGGGGTTATAAAATGTTGAGAACATTTGGATTTACACAAAGTAGCAATAGAAATTGTACTACTTTTCAATTGCTCATCTTCAATCTAGGGATGTTCTTTATCATATTAAACAGGGATGGCAGAACTACCTTCACTACTTAGTCTTAGGAAAACTGAGTTAGTTTACATACATTGCAACAAAACTCTCCAAGTGGAGTTTTTTAAATGACAGTTCTAAAATTGAAAAAACTGTAAAAAATAAAATTTGGATCAAATATTTGCAGAAGTGCTTCTGTGGACCCCCAGGACTGGTGGGGGGCACGACTGGAAAATTATAGTACTGAATATTGTGATGAATTTTGCCCTAATTACTATGAGATAGTGATTTATTAATACTTTTGGGAAATTATTCAATAAAGCCAGGCAATTTAGATGAAAGCAAATGCATTCTGTTTT
This sequence comes from Murina feae, assembly GCA_004026665.1. NCBI lineage: Eukaryota > Metazoa > Chordata > Mammalia > Chiroptera > Vespertilionidae > Murina > Murina feae. Next base: position 22,895 of record PVJC01005983.1, on the reverse strand, counting down.
GCTTTGGGCAACTAATTTAGTAGTCAATAACCCAAGTTACTCAATAAAAAATTAAGCTGTTAATATAGGCATAGGATTTCACCAAATTTCAACACAGGTTATTTTTATAAGATAGGAATTAGGGTGATTTGTTGCTTTATTTTTAAAGTTTTCTATATTGATTGACAAGTAGGTAACAAGCATGCATAATTTTTTAGAAAAATAATTATGTACTTAGTAAAACAAACAAAGAAAAAATAGTTTTTATTCATTGCCTCAGTGGAGCTTCAGGAAAATGATATGAAATTAACACTAGGTAAGTTAACTTGCCTAAGGTCATACAGTTAGAAACTGGCAGAATTAGAGGAAATTTTTTTGGCCAAATATCTGAACTCTAGTGCCTACAGTATGTAGTTTGATGTCCTGCCTGTAAGCCTTACTCATGAATAGTTCAGAATTCTTCTATTCCAAAAAGTTCTGGATATAAAGCAGCAGCTCTGCTGATCACCTCAGTGATTCCATGGCTTAGCCATGTGGCTACAATCATTTGCTTGTACCTTGATGCCTTGTAAGCAGTCCATCAACACTTAAAGCTACGGCCAAGCACATGTGCGCCCGTTAATTCTCTGTCGGATCACTTCTTCCATTCCATCACACAGTAAAGGTGACTTTTGAAGTCCGCAGCACAGCCCTCTTAATGAATGATGGAATGGAAGCAGGCACACAGACTTCTCATTTGACTTAAATAAATTTCTCTCTTTCCTTCCATTCCTTGCAGGTGTCCCAATGCTAGCAAGTGAAATCAGATTTTCCATGTTTGGACCAAATTTCTCAAATTTCCTACTGGCAGAGGTCAGGCTCTAATTAAAGCTTTAAAGTTCATGTGTGCCAGCTAATTAGGTAAGAAATTATTTTGCTAAGAATCTCATGCAAGCCATACCCTGGGGTCAATCCAACTATATTTGAACCCGAAGCTGTACATTCATGTTCCTGCTCTATTGACAAAATGACAGGACGATAATTTAGTTTAGAAAAGAGAAACAAATAGAGATTATGATTTTCCCTATGGTTCAAACCAACCTCAGACTGTACTGTGCAGAGGCCAAGTTTGTCCCAGGTCACTCCAGTTAACTCTTCAAACACGCCCTGTGCACTTTCTCTTACTCAGGAGGTTCTCTCTTGCTTTTTATCTTTTTCTCACTGAAGCTTCTCTTAGAAAATGAACTGATAAACTTATTTGTTCTATGGGATAAATGACGATTTCTCAAGGTGATATCTTTACTTCACGATGGAAAACATTCTTGAGCCTAATGGATATATTTCAATTGATGATTTAGGATTTGAGGTGCATTTCTAAAAAAAAGAATAGTTTCTAGGTGATTACCTAGAAATTCATGAATTTCATGTTTCCAGATTATCAGTTTCCATACGAAGGTGAATAAGAATATTCTTACTTTTTTACACAAGAAGCACTTGGACAAATGTATTCACAGAAGCTTCAAGATGACTTAATTGACTATAGACTCAGTTAATTTTGTCTATGTCCTTATTAAGAGCTAATTAATCACATGTGCACACAGTTGTCTGGAGAACCCACAGATCATCTGTTCTGGCTCCATCTCCTTATCTCAGAAAGGAAGAAAATGGCAACCAGAAAACCAAAAGTGACAGGTCCCAGAACACAGCTGGTTAGTGGCCCAACAGTAAGGAGGCTCCATGTGGCCTGACCTGGGCCTTTAGTAATGAATGGAAGGAGAGGAGCTGGATTCCAGAGGCGAACTTGATGCCTCCAACACCCCAAAAGATTGCTTTGTATCATTTGTAGAAGTCTGACCCTTGTACTGAGCATCTAGGTCTTAAAAGATGAAGTGAAGCATATATTTAAAAATTGCTCTTCCATTGGATTCTGGCCAGTGTTGAAAGGAGCAGCCCTGCTGGGTTAGTTCTGTCCGTGCAGGCGAGGATCAGAGATGATCACTGGTTTTCTTCTTGTGAAAACAGTAGTAAATCCTCAGAAACACAACGTTGATCTTGGGTCTCTATGATTTAACAGAAACAGGAGGAACATTTCCAGAAAAACATAATAAATTACCTACTCTGCGAGAGGCTGTCCTTTCACTGTCTTCAGGTTTTGGTGACTACTAAAAAATCAGGGAAGGAAAAACTTTTGGCACATAACTTTTATTTAAGTAGGTCTTTGCTGTTTAGGAAATGTTATCGCCTGCTACCTGGTTAGAATATAAAAGAAAGTGGCACACACTGAAGCGATTCAGATGAGCTCTTTATTCCAAAAGGGTGTATAGAATTGAGACATCAAATTCTTCATAAAACCACCTGCATGAATAACCTTGTAGCAACCCAATACAGTTCTGGCTTGTTTCTCTGACCCATGGCTATTTCTTGTGTTACTCAAAATACTTTCTATAATTGTGAGCTGACTGTAAGTGGGGATACATGTAAGTCTTGTTTCCCTATTTCCTGGACTTTCATGTGCACGCTTTATAGACTTTATGGGGACGGCATTTCTGTGACTTTCAGAAATTCTGACACTAAAAAAAAATTGCAACACCCCTCCATCTAAGTTATGTCAGTGATTATTTTTAATTAATAACTTTAGGAAGTCAGAAACATTTTTTTAAATCCTCACCTGAGAATATGCTTTTTATTGAATTTGGAGAGAGAGAGAGAGAGAGAGAGAGAGAGAGAGAGAGAGAGAGAGAGAGAGAGAGAGAAGAGAGAGAGAGAGAGGAGAGAGAGAGAACAAATCACTGATTAGTTGCCTCCATATGCACCCCAACCTGGGACTGAACCTGCAACCTAGGTATGTACCCTGACGGGAAGTTCAACCTGCAACCTTTTTGGTCCAACCACCTGAGCAAACCTGGCCAGGGTAAAAGTCAGATACATCTTTTAAAGTTAATATTAAAATAGAAAAAAAGGGAGCTAGTCAGTGCCTTGTTAGTCAATGCCTCCTGCATAATTGCATTTGAGATTACACTCTTGGCATTGGAATGCAGTGGTTAGAGTTAATGACATGGGTTAAGTGTGTCAGAGATCCTGGTAGTTTCTTGTACTGGGGGTGACAATTCTTATTAGTGGAAGTGATTTGCAGAAAGTTCTCTTCTTCACTGGAAGAACAGAGGACGGATATGGGTAGGGAGTGGGTCATAAGGACTGCGTCCTGGAATGTATTCCCTTTAAAAATAGGTCAATTCCGTTTTTCCTTGCAAGTCCCCTGGGCAAGGACCCTATCTTCTGCACTCTTTCTTATATAAATTGACCCTGACAGTGAAACAACCTCCAACTTTTGCAACTCCCTTTGGGGAAGGACTTTAAATATATTTCACCCTGTAAGCTCAGAAATGACCTTGGTGCTCTGGGGAGCTTGGCCTCAAGGTTGCAACCTCTCTTAGGCCCTGTGGCTTAGAAATCCATAGGCTAAAAGAAAGTAGGTTTCTTGGTTGCATTTTCTCACTAAAAGTGTTGAAAGTAAATGTTTTCCTATATCCTGCAGAGACTTTTCCTTCTCTGGGCCTAGTGCTTCACATACCTGATGATGTCAAACACTGCTAACCTCTGGAGTCCACAGAAGCCTTTTAACTAACCATTCCACTCTCAATAGTCAAGCTGTTCTGAAGATGCTGATTGACCTGGTCTGAATAACTTTGGTTTTGATTTCTTTGCGAACAATTTTTTTGTCTCTTTGTGGAAAATGAGATCTTTTAAATAGATTTTCCTTTATTGTTGAGAAGTGTTGGGATGGGTAAAAAAAAAAGAAATTATTCATACTTACACTGATGAAGGAACATGCTTAGAATCTCAGCAACAAGAACTATTGTTGGAAAATATTGCTTGATAAATGCAAATTGTGTTCTTATAACAAAAACTGGCCTTACTTCGCACTTTGCAGTTGTGGATCAGACACATTATGTTAAAATATGGTTGCTTGCAGAATAAAAAGACACATGTCAAATTTAGATTGGGCAAAGGCTCTTTTGTTTATATTTTTAAACCAGATCAAAGGGGCCCTTTATTTATAATGATGACTGTAATGCTCAGCTTGTGTCCAGATACCAGTGGCCTAGCCTCTTGGGAAAGGAGAAGCAAATGGTCTTGAAACCCTCTGGTCTCTTTCTCAGACTTTCTTCCAGATAAAGGGAGGCTCGTTTATGAGGTTATGGCAGCCCGGTGTGGCTAGAGCTGTTGTGCAGGGCTGGTTTACAGCAGAACTTTGTTGGGTGGAAGAATGCTCCAATTTCCTGAGCTCAACCTTTTTTTTGGTTAGTTTGGGTCTGTATATAGAGCAGAGATATGAAAGTCAAGAGAAATGTCTTAAATGTTTATTTGGAGATATCACCAACACATAACTAATGATGCTGAAAGCCATAATCATTGCCTTGAACATTTAAATATACAATCCTGGCAGAGTTGAAAACAGAACTAATAACATTGAGAGAAACCTAAAAAATAAGTTTAACAATATGATAATCATAAATGATTGATGAATTTTAGTGAAAATCATAGTAAAGGTCTAATCAATACATCTAACTTGGAAATTCTTGGATATCAGGGAATATGTATCTACCTGTCCTACATCAGCTAATAGAAATATTGAAATGGATTCTGGGACTCTTTATTAGGCCCATAGAGTACCAGAATTCATTTACTTATATATTTGACAACATTGACTGAGGTACTTGCTATGTGCCAGGCACTGTTCTAGGGACTTGTAAACCAGACACACTTAATTCCCTGATCTCATGTAGCTTATATTTCAGGGAATATGCTGGGCCAGATAATAAAATAAATATGTAAGTTATGTGGGATGTTGAAAAAGGATAAGCACCATAAAAAATAAAGTGGAGAAATTGTAATGGGGAGTCAAGAGTGTAGGGGTAGAATGTTCCAGGGCAACCCTCATTGAGAGGGTGTGAGTTGAACATCTTTGAAAGAAAGGGGAAAATTTTGTCACGAAGATACCCGAGGGAAATACATTTCACAAGGAAGGAACAGCCAGTGCAAGGGACCTACAGTGGGAGCATATTGGGGTTTAGAACAGAAAGAAAAAAAATGAGTGATGAGGTTGGAGAGATAATGGGGGAACAAAATATAAAGGGATTTTGAGGACATGGTAAGAAAGTTGACTCTGAAGAGTATTTCACTAAGTGAAATAGTGTATGACATGATTAGATCCATATTTAGTATAATTTTAAGAACAGATTGTAATGGGTCAAGGGTAGAAGTGACAAAATCAGTAAGGAACCTATTGCAATCATCAAGGCAAGCAGTGATGAAGGCTGGGGCCATTGTGAAGGTAGTAGAGGTGATGATAAGTAATTATATTTTTATTATTTTGAAAGTAGAGACAAGGGGATTTTCTGAATGAATGGATGTGTGGTATTAGCTGGGTTGGATCTAGAATGTACTGGTAAAGGTAGAGGTTTTACACTTTGAGAGCAGAGAATGGCAACATGCTTACCCAGCCATCTCTCCTTGAGTACAGAGGAAGACTTCATTTCCCAGCCTTCCTTGAAATTATATTGCACCATGTGACTGGGTCATGGCCAATGAGAATGTGAGTTGAAGTGATAGGCTACTTTCAGTCTCAGGTAGTTAAGAGAGCACATGTGTACTTGCTTCACTCTCTTTTGCCTGTGCATCTGATTCGAAGACAGAATTATAAAATGGGAATAGCCTGAGCTGCTGAATCACCACTTGAAAGTCAGCAGGGTAGAAAGCCACAAGAACAACATCAGACTCTGATATGAATAAGAAATAAATTTTTGTTATTAAGTCCTTGATATTAAGGGATTTATTAGTATTTTCAGAATAGTATAACATTATCCTTACTAATATACTCTAAATATGGAAAGATGTGAACACAATCTAACAGGAGGAAAATATATATGCATGTGTGTAGACATATATGTATATCTCCATAACCCTAGTTCAGTTGTACATGCCAGCTAAGGGCCGATCAGAGCTGGTACCAGTCAGGGGGAGAGGCTGCGAGCAGTTGGCCAGCCGGCCCCACCCCTGATCAGGGTGTTGGGGGCCAATCAGGGCTTGGGTCAGGCCAGTTGGCTGTCACAGTGAGTGTCATAGCCATTGGTCATTCTGATCATTTTCGTCATTCTGCCATTCTTGTAGCAGGGCTTTTAGATATATAGATAAAGATACTTAAATTTGTTTTCACACAGTTGACATACAATATTATATTATTTTCAGGTGTACATCATAGTGATTAGAGATTTATATAACTTACAAAGTGATTACCTCAATAAGTCTAATACCCACCTGACACCATACATATCAACTGTATTCCATGCTGCATTTTACGTTCCTTTGACTGTTTTTATAATTGGCAATTTGTACATCTTAATCCCTTCCCCCTTTTACCCATTCCACAAACGCTCTCCCATTTGCAAACCATTAATTTGTTTTCAGTAAGTTTGTTTCTGTTTTGTTTGTTTGTTTGTTTTTGATTCCACATATAAGTGAAATGGGTGCTGGTTTTATCAAATGCTTTTTCTGCATCTATTGATATGATCATGTTATTTTTATCTTTTATTTTGTTTACATATTTCACATTAATTGATTTGCCAATATTGTACAAACCTTGCATCCCTAGAATATATCCCACCTGATCATGGTGTATGATCATTTTAATGTATTGCTGGTTCTAGTTTGCTAAAATTTGTTGAGAATTTTAGCAGCTATGTTCATCAGGGATATTGGTCTATACTTTTCTTTCTTTATAGTGTCTTTATATAGTTCCTGAGTCAGGATAAGGCTGGCCTTGTGAAAAGAGCTTGGAAGTCATTCCTACTCTTGAAATTTTTAGAATAGTTTGAGGAGGATAGGTGTCAGTTCTTTGAATGTTTGGAAAAATTTGCCTGTGAAGTCATTCTAGTACAGGACATTTGTTTACTAGGAGTTTTTGGATTACTGCTTCAATTTATTAATTGCAATTGGTCTATTCAAGTTTTCTGATTCTTCTTGATTCAGTTTTAGAAGATTGTATGTTTCTAGGAATTTATCTATTATTCCCAGATTGTCCAATTTGTTAGCATATAGTTGTTTATACTATTTTCTCACAATCCTTTGTATTTCTGCGATGTCAGTTGTCACTTCACTTGTTCATTTCTGATTTTATTTTTTTGGGTCATCTCTCTTTTTCTTGACGAGCCTGGTTAATGGTTTGTCAATCTGATATATCTTTTCAAAGAACCAGCTTTTTGTTACATTGATTTTTTGTAGTGTGTTTGTTTTCAGTTTCTATTTCATTTACTCCTGCTCTGATACTTATTATTTCATTCTCTATATTTACATTGGGCTTTGTTTGTCATTCTTTTTTTAGTTCTTTAGGTGTAGAGTTAGATTGTTTATTGGAGATTTTTCTTGCTTCTTGAAGTAGCCCTGTAATGATATGAACTTCCCTCTCAGGACTGTTAGCACTGTGTCCCATAGATTTTGGGTTGTGTCTTCATTTTCATTATTTTCCAGGTAATTTTTTATTTCTTCCTTGATCTCATTGATAACCCATTCATTGTCTAATAACATGTTATATAGCCTCCATGTATTTAATATTTTGAGTTATTTATTGTAGTTGATTTCTAGTTTTATGCCATTTTAATATGAGAAGATGCTTCATAAAATTTCAACCTTCTTGAATTTGTTAAGACTTATTTTGTGTCCTAACATGTGGTCTATCTTTTAAAATGTGTTATGTGCACTTGAGAAGAATGCATTTTCTGATGCTTTGGGATGACATATTCTGTTAATATCAATAAAATCTATCTATATCTATCAACTCTTTCTATGTTGATTTTTTGTCTGGAAGATCTATCCAGTGATGACAGTGGGGTGTTCAAGTCTCCTACTATGACTGGATTGCTGTCCATGTCTCCCTTAAAGTCCACAAAGATTTTCTTTCTATATTTTGGTGCTTTTATATTGGGTGGATGTACGTTTATAAGAGTTATATCCTCTTGTTGGATCAATCCCTTTAGTACTATGTAGTGATCTTCTTTGTCTCTTGTTTTGGCCTTAGTTTTGATGTTTATTTTGTCAGATATAAGTATTGCAATACCAGCTTTTTTTCTTTTCCATTTCCATGGCATGAAATATTTTTTCCCTTCATGTGTATATTTTCTCTTTTCTTTTTTGGTCTGTCTCTTATGGACAGCAGGTAGAGGGGTCATATTTTTTCCATCTATTTAGTTATGTCTTTTGATTGGAACATTTAATCCATTTACATTTAAGGTTATTTTTGCTAGGTACTTATTTATTTCCACTTTTTCTTTTCTACTTCTGTCCCTGTCTCTCTTCACTTCTTTTTCTTAAAGAAGTCTTTTTGCATTTGGTATTTTGGTTGCTTTCATTTCATATATTTCATTATATTTTTTCTGGGGATTTCTTTAGTTCTTTTGTTTGGGCCTTTTTCTTTGTCACCCCATTTTGTCTCTGTGTATTATTAGGTATATTAGCTTTGATTCCCAAACTTGTTATGATGGCTTTATGATGAAGGTGTCATGTTGGGCTTGTGGCACAGTCTTCCAGATTACCTTAGCTCTATACTGCAGGCATGTTTCTTTTGGGTATGTGCAACCCTTTTAGTAGTTGAGTCTTGAGTATTGTTTGCTTTCTTGTGTGTGGAGTTGACCGTCTTCAGGCTGGGTGTCTATAACCCTCAATCACCATGTATGAGACACTGTTAGGGGCTGTTCCTGGAGGCAGAGTTGTTCTCAGCAGCGTTTGATGATACCAGAATCTCCTTTGAGTGTGATGCTTGTGTGGCTAGTTTGGTCAAGTTCTCATTTGGTCTGAAGCCCACCTCTGTTTTTGTTGGTTCTGGTATAGGTCACAGTCAGACTTTGTGTGTAACTGTCCTTGAGCAACCTGTTTGTAGCTGCTATGCTGTTCGTTGTTTATGTCTATATCTACTGGACCTGCACAAGTATGAGCTTCCTTCAGATTAGAGCTGGGGCAGATCTGTAAAAGGACAACAGCTCCCTTAAATTTGCCTCCACCTGTTAGCTATTTCACCTTCTCCTGAGGTTTCCTGGTCTTTCTCCAGAACATTCTGAATAAAGCCTATAGGATACACAGGCTCTTCCACAGGTTGAGAGCTTGGTAAGTCAGGGAAACTGGAATCAAGAGGATGGGGCTACTGGGTTCCCCACTTATGGCTCACACATTAAGCGCTCAATGAGTGGGAAATGGCCCCTACTTCAAAGTCAACCCACTCAGTCTCTGCCAGTGTCTTTAACTCTCTTTCCACCGAGGGGGGCATCTTGCTGCAGGTTCAGTTTGGGTTCAGCCAACTGTCCTCTCTTTGGGAGCTAACTCAGTGCTGCCAGCTCAGAGAGATAGATCCAAAGAACCTCCTGTTTTGAATAATGCTAGTCCAGCCTGTAGGACTAGGCTAAGCACTTTGTCCCAGTCCCAGGCAGTAGCCTCCAAGAGTCTGACAGTTTGAATGCCTCTTCTTTGAGCTGCTCTCTCTTCTGCCAAAGAAACTGCACCCAGCATGTGTATCTGGGACTTTGCAAGACTGATCCAAACAGTCTCTTGTTGGGGTTGGTGCCCATAAGACTGTAGGAGGGAGGCTGGCATGTGTTCCCTTTCCTGGAGTAGCACTGGCTGAACTGACTAGAAAGGCTGGATTTGCCTCCTTGCAATGTAGCCACACAGCCGAGGGCTCTCTTTTCTGGCTCCCAAACAGAGGTCCCAGCTCTGCACAGTTCCCTTGTCCCCCCATGTGGATGAACCAAGCAGATGGGGCTGAAGATCCCAGCCCAGCATGGCACTCTGATCTCTCCACGTGGCTGGTCTCAGCAGGATGGCCAGAAGTCCCAGCTCTGCATGGTTTCCCTGTGCCACAGAGACCAGCAGGATGTGGCCAAATGCCCCAGTTTTGTGCAGATCCCCTGTGCCATCAAACTCAGCAGGACAAATGGCTCAACAGGTGAGGGAGGGGTGCCAGCTGTGCACCCAAGGTGAGGGAGACCAGTCCTCTTTCCCAAGCCACAGTTTAGTCACTTTCTGGATCTCTACCAAAAGCCTCCCCAGAAAAATGAGGGCCCCTTAAAGTCACTGCTAGGTGTAGCCGCAGATGTGAGTATGGCAGTATGGTCGCACCAGCAGTTGGAGTCTGGACTGTGAACTACCCAGGCTGTTGCTATAGCAACAAGGGTGTGCTCTTCCTTGGAGGCTTCGGTCTGAGTCTCCCAGGCTGACCGAATCACCATTGATTTTCACTGCCAGATGCTACACAGGCTCCTGTTCCTGTCTCCATTGCTCTAGGTTGGGGATCCCTGTGAGGGGTTAGACCCCATGCTCCTAGGGGGAGGGAATTCTGCAACCATGATATCACTCCAGTTTTTCAGCCACTGCCACACCTTCAGGGGCTGTTCCCTTTAGTGTTTCGACTCTTCCTCCCAGTCCTTTTGTGGCTTCTTCTGTAATCTTTTGTTATATTGTTTCAGTTCAGCTAGCCTTCAGTTGGTTGTTCGGGTTGAGTGCTCTGTAATTTAGCTGTAAATCTGGTTTGGGAGAGGGAACAGGTGGGTGCAGCTTCCACTTACTCAGCAGCCATCTTGCAATCTTGGATCCAGTTGTTTTAACACATTTGTATTGTCTTACCTTTTTTTTCTTTAGAGTTTAAAGTGAAAGAGAGTTTATTAGTGAAGCAGTGAGACAGAGTGGCTACTCTGTAGACAGAGCAGCCTCTGCCTTACTTCTTTTAAAAACGCCCTTTCCCCCTCTGTAAGAAACAAGCTAACAGTGTGTAGTATATAGGAAATGATGTAAACCACGGGGAAAAACTGTACAGTTAGGCTGAAGGGTGTTTGTGTGCTTCATAAGAGCACATTATTTAAAAGGGTGATATGCTGTTCTTGAATACTATAAATATGTCATCACTCTAATGAAATGATAATGAGGCATATGTGACTGTATATTTGTTACCATGGCAACAAATCATGACATCATAAGCACAAATGACTAACTTAATTCTAGGCAGCAGCTGGACAAAGAAGGAAGAAATTTCATATATATCAAATTATTTCTGACTCCCACAGCTGAAATAACATTTATAAAATTAAATGCAATAAAATGATTTAGAAGAAAATATAATGATAATGAATGACTGCAGGACCTTCTCAAGTCTTTACCAAATAGGACATTCTTCTACCGAGACATGACATCCTACATAAGCAGAGTTTTGCTATGAAATCTAATTAAAAAGCTGCAAATAATCTCATGGACTACCTATATTTAAGGGTTGTCCAGAGAAAGAGCTGGAAAATTGGGGTAGGATCCAGGAAATATGCTGTAAGAGAGTAGGAGAACTGACAGTGTGGCTCTCAGCTGTCAAAGCAAAATGAGCCACAGGAGTTTGGATTTGACCAGGCTGGTCCTGTTGTGCTGAGAGCGATAGGTCATAGAAATACACAGAACCCGGCTGAAGGGAGAATATGTTACAGGAGAGTAGTTGGAATAGAAGGAAAGGAGTAGCAGAACAGAATGAACAAATGGGGAGAAAGTGAATATAAAGCTCATTCTGGACTTCCTATCCATGTGGTACCTAAGAGTTCATTTTGAACACTGATGCTTGCATTTTCTAGATTTTTATCCCCTTCATGATGCAAGGTCTCTCTGCCTCTTCTCAAAATCTTCACCAGTTATTATTATTATTATTTTTGGAGTTTCAGAGGAAGTGTCACCCTGGCTCAGAAATAAATGTGCTCATGTTTCTCTAGAAACCCAGATGGCTTTGTGGGATTTTTTTGTCTTCAAATTATTGGAAGGCAGTGTGTAGTAACAGCAAGGTTTACCATGTCTCAATGAAAATATACCCTCCATGGTCCCACCAGCTTCCCACTCTCTTCTGGCATGTACTCTTACTTTATTTAATTCTTTAAAATAAATCTTTATTGTTCAGATTATTATAGATGTTCCTTTTTTTTAACCCCCCTAGCTCCCTTCCACCTGGTTCCCACCCCCCCATGTCCTTACTCCCGCCACTGTCTTCCTCCATAGCTGTAAGATTTTTGCCTAGTCTCTTCCCACACCCCTCATACCCCCTCCCCCCTGAGAATTGTCAGTCCATTCCCTTTCTATGCCCCTACTTCTATTATACTCACCAGTTTATTCTGTTCATCAGATTTATTTATTGACTTAATTGTTAGATTCACTTGTTGATAGATATGTATTTGTTGTCACTTTGTTGTTCATAATTTTTATCTTTACCTTTTTCTTCTTCCTCCTCTTCTTAAAGAATGCCCTTCAGCATTTCAAATAATCCTGGTTTGGTGGTGATGAACTCCTTTAGCTTTTTCTTGTCTGTGAAGCTCTTTATCTGACCATCAATTTACATGATAGCTTTGCTGGGTAGAGTAATCTTGGTTGTAGGTTCTTGCTATTGATCACTTTGAATATTTCTTGCTACTCCCTTCTGGTCTGCATGGTTTCTGTTGAGAAATCAGCTGACAGTCGTATGGGTACTCCCTTGTGGGTAACTAATTATTTTTCTCTTGATGCTTTTAAAATTCTCTGTCTTTTGCCCTTATCATTTTAATTATGATGTATCTTGGTGTGGTCTTCTTTGGATTCCTTTTGTTTGGGATTCTCTGTACTTCCTGGATTTGTAAGTCCATTTCTTTCACCAGGTAGGGGAAGTTTTCTGTCAGTATTTCTTCAAATAGGCTTTCAATATCTTGCTCTCTCTCTTCTTCTGGCACCCCCATAATTCTGATATTGGTATACTTAAAGTTGTTCCAGAGGCTCCTTACACTATCTTCATATTTTTGGATTCTTTTTTATTTTTGCTTTTTAGGATGGGTGTTTTTTGCTTCTTCGTATTTGAAATCTTTGACTTGGTTCTTGCGATCCTCTAGTTTGCTGTTGGATCTCTGTATATTATTCTTTATTTCAGTTAGTGTATGCTTAATTTCTGACTAGTCCTTTTCCATTTTTTTGGTATTCTCATTAAGATCCTTGAAGGTCTCACTTAGTCCCTAGAGATTCATAGAAGATTCTTGAGTAGCCTTATAACTGTGGCTTTGAACTCTATATCTAGTAGTTTGCTTTCCTGCTTTTATTTCATTTGTGGCCTGTTCCTTTGTGTCCACATTTTGGCTGCTTCCCTATGTGGCTTTGTGTGGTAGGTGTTCTCTTGGGCCTAGTGGCTCAGCCTCCCCACTCACCTGGGGTGGACACTCTTGGTGTAGGCCTTTGAGGGCTGTGTGCACAGTCTTGTAGTTAAGCCTTGATTGCTGTTGGTATCACTGGGAGGAAATGACCTGCAGGCCAATTGATTGCAAGGACCTTCTCTGTCTATAGTGGAAGAACTGCTGTGCAGGAGATGCCCTTATGGAGCAGAACTTGCTTCAGTGGGGCTTTGGTGCTCACTGAGTCTGCCTCTTGAAAGTGTCCCTTATGGATGTGAAGAGTTGAAATCTGATATCTGGCCGCTGGGTACACTGGCTCCTGTATCTCCAAGAAGGTACAAAGTTGGCTGCTGTGTGAGTCTACCCAGGAGGTGGTACAGTGAGATCTATAGATTTCTCCTCGTTGTTTGGGGTTTGGAACTTTTGGAGTTCTCTGTCGCAGCTGCAGTTTGTTAGGTTAGGCTGCAGGCAGATAGGTACATAGCTTGGGTGGGGTTGTAAATTGGGTGGGGCGGGGTCTCAGAGAATCACTTATGCGGAGCAAACAGTGATGGCTGTCCTCAGCCATCTCTGCATTTTGGCATCTCCACGCCCTTGGGTCCCTGAGTCTCAGAGTTCCGCATCCCCACAGCCACAAACAGCTCCGCTAGAAAGCCACTCTCACCTTCCGACCGGTTGCAGACAGCCCAAAACGAGCTCACTGCAGCCCTGGTAGCTTGAGACAACCCGCCCAGCCAGGTGCCTCCACCGCCCCAGCCACTGCCGCCGCCACCACCACTGTTTCGCACGCGTCCATACCTCTCTATTCTTGGCGCTTCCACATCTTCTACCCAGTCTCAATGCACTCCTCTTGCCTTCTAGTTGTAAACCTTCCACTCCCCTGGTTCTGGAAAATGGCTGTTTAGTTTTATAGTTGTAGTTTTAATGTGGTTGTGGGAGGCAGTGCATTCAGGTATATACCTTATGCCACCATCTTGGATCTCCTGGCACGTACTCTTTAAAAAAAAAAAAAAAAATTTTATCAATTTTTTTACAGAGAGGAAGGGAGAGAGATAGAGAGTTAGAAACATTGATGAGAGAGAAACATCGACCCACTGCCTCCCGCACACCCCCCACTGGGGATGTGCCTGCAACCAAGGTACATGCCCTTGACTGGAATCGAACCTGGGACCCTTGAGTCCGCAGGCCGACACTCTAGCCACTGAGCCAAGCCAGTTAGGGCTTGGCATGTACTCTTGCTACTGTTTCCCCACAACCTTCAGGGCTGTGGATGCTGCATGAGAAAGTGAAGTGGTGGGGAGGAAAATGGGCCCACTTATGCTCAGAAATTCACAAAATTTCTCAAGAAAACTGGCTGATATTCATCTTTTCAAGATTTTCAAAATAGTCCAAAGTAGAAACAGATATTATATCACCTTAGGTTATCTTACTCTCTTTACCTGACTCTCTGGCACTTATGTGCAGACCTCTCTTCATGTACACTAGGAAGAGACATTCATCATACACATAAACTATGTGTAGAAACTCAGGCCAGGGTAAGTGAGGATGGTGGGATTGGGGTTGGCTTTAGACCTACTAATTCAGTCTCTGTTTAAGCATAGCCATCTCTGTGGCTACTTTGATATTTCATCTTTCATCATCAAAGAAACTGATTCTTTCTCCAACTCCAAATCCTAATGTGGAATTTCCTGTTATTTTTCTCTAGGTCTATCCCCAGTTAAGTCCAGAGTCACTGTTGTTCATTTCTGGAAACACAATCTTTTCTTTTCTTGGTCCTATATTAAGGCAGCCACCTAGACCATGAATCCACTGCTATCCTGGGATGATGCCTACGTATATTTTGTTGAACTGTTTCATTCTAGTTATGAACACAAACAACTCTCATACGTACTCTGGACCTGATGCTCTAACAGATTCCCTCGTTCTACCTGTGAACTCCCGCTTTCTAGAGATTGCCAGCTCATCTTTTCACTTTTAAAAACCACCTACTTCAAACTTCTTGTTAGGAATGTATCTTGGACCTCTAACCTGAGACCAACATGTCCTTCCTTGGGGGAGGAAGGAAGCATACATTCCAGGTTCCATCTCATTACTTCTTCTTAGGTCACCATGACTATGCATTACTCCAACATGCCACAGATGTCTTCCAATGCATGCTGTATTTGAAAGCTTTTGCCCTATCTCCAAGTTCTTTCTTAAGGAATTAAAAAAATGTTTATTTCATAGATTTTTTTGAAAGTCCTAGAGTCCTTTGAGAATTTGGAATTATCTCCTCAAAAATAAACATGTTCTCATATTCATACAGTACTGCATTTGATTTTACAAATCCCTAAACTCTTTTTTTTCGTCTATGGTTTAATCACTCCTATTTTGTTTTTTTTTTTTTTTTTCCCCCCTAGAATTTAGAGTTTAAATTAATCTTTGCTAATTTGCCCCTGGCTTCCAAAATCACTGCTCATCCAGTAGCAGTTTGAGTTCTGGGATAGACCATCCTTCCCATTCATTAAGTAAATGCAACGGTACTAGGACCAAATATCTGTGAAAAGAAAGACAAATAATTAAGTCAGTATATTGGATTATCTTGATGATTCTATTGCAGCAGATGATAACTTATTTTGCATAAATGATTTTCCTAGGATAAGACCTTTAGTGATAATGAGAAAATAAAAATGTAGCTAAATCTTTATAAGTTTGAATTTCAAATACATGCTCATAATGAGAGCCAGGTTCAGTTTGCATATTTATATGCTAATAACTCTAAGCAAGGTCGTAGGTTCAGCACAAATGTTAGGCTGTCTGCAGAACTGTAATTTATAGGTTTGTTAGTTTTCTTTTTTGCTGAGATACCTGAATATCTTTTTCATGTGGGACTTGGAGTCAACTAGTCTTATTACAGACCCAGGGAACACTTGAATTCAATGAGGTCAAACCCTAGTATGTGTTAATCTTCCACTATGAGCCCTACTGGGCTTGATTTGTGAATTCTGGCCCAAGCAGTTAAAATGAACTCAAACACAGTGGACTGAAGTGAAGTACATTTGGATATGCCTACATTCTGTGCCTAAAAATGTATTTAATGCAGAATGAATCCATTAACCTTAAGTGATGGTATTTACTGATTAGTTTGTGAAAGAAGCCTATCCTAGTTTAGGTTTAAATTTTCCTCAGAAGTACCTATATTATAGGAAAAGCCTAGTGTTTTTCCCCTGGACCCTAACAGATTAATAAGTCAGTGGCCCAGAAATTGAAATCATCTTCCCTAGAGGCATCAGCTGAGGGCTGGACTCTAGGTGGTAGAAATTCCAGGAATTTCTTACTGTTGTTATGCTCCTTGTGGCTGGTCCACTGGGTTTTGTGCAAGCAAGTGTTGTGGGTGGAGTCTTACATCATTGTTGTTCAAGTCCTTATTTTATAACTGAGAAAATAAACTCAGTCTAAAATTACTTTGTCCCGACTGACTCAAAATCTTAGCCTCTTCTTGTTTCTCCTCCTCCAGTGTTGCTTATCATTTCCCCACACTACTAATCAACATATCCGAGCAGATGAACATCCACTTTCCTTTACTACATTTTTTCTTAGCATTAACCGAGTATTTATAAAAAAGATTTTAATCCATGCCTGCACAGTAAAGATATTCGTTGATAACCTAAATATATATATATATATATATATATATATATATATATATATATATACTTTTTCCTTTGGTAAATTATTCTCTTGGTGCAAGTACAGTATTGAATGGAATGGTAACTAAGTGAGATAGGTATGGGGTCAAGTGAGGATATAGCCCAGTTCCCCATGCCAGTCAGTGAAACGGTGTCCATCTCTGGCCAGCAGACACAAGGAGCAGAGCAGCACATACCCGGGTGTCTTCCTTTATCCTTGACAGCTAACAAGCCTCACCAGACTCTGTTTGTCCTTGGCCTACACATAGGCTGTTTCCAGCATGGCTCCTTTCCCCACCCCTTTGTTAGATAGGCTCCTATCCCACCCTGACCGAGTGTGGAAACTCACCTGGCCAGTTGCCATTGGGTCTTCCCCATATGTAAGTAATAAGGGCTGTGTCCTTCTCTGGTCCCCCATGTGTTTGTTTGTTTTCAATATCAAAGACTAGCATGGTGCTCCTGGGATTGGAGCTTCTAATAGACCTTGTATAGTTGCCAGGATAGCCTGGAACACTCTGGGGTCAAGACCAAGGATGTAGACATGCCTAGTGGGGAAGTGCCAGGGGGAATCCTGGGGAGGCTGGGGGGAACCCTGGGGTGGACCACAGGCTCCATGTGGTTTGAAGTAACAAGCTTGCTAGATTCATGAGGACTGCCACAGGACTCGGGGGATGCCCCATGTACCCGGTAGGTAGGATTGTTCATCGTTTTGAGGACCATAGGGAAAGAGCAAGTAGGGAAGCGAAAGGATTGCCAGGGCATGGCTGCAGCAATGCCACATTGCTAGCCTGAAAGGAAGAAATGTGGGACATGGTAGCTCACCCAGAATGGAACCCTAGTAAGCGGGACCCTACTGCTGAGAGTGACACCAACTCCTATGAGGAGATATTAGTTGAGACAAACACAGGTGACCTGGCCATGCAGGCCTAGCCCCTTATCATTCAGAAACTGAAAACTCAGCAGGAGAAGCCAGATGGGTAGGACCCTGATCAGCTAGCTGCCTCCACTGTTAATGTACATGCACACTCCAGCCAGCTGTAGAGTTAGTCACCAAGTATCACCAGAAGTGGACAGAGTCTGTTACTGATTGGCTGCTGAGGCTAGGAGTCACTGTGGTCTGGCCTGGGGGGGTGAGGAGGGAGAGGAGGTGATTCGTGCTGCCCTGGAGACCTGGGCTGCTGTGGGAGGAGCATGTGAGAAATAAACCTGGCACTTTTACATTCTAATTGTTCTCTTGGAATGTTACATCTTACAGAAAAACAAAGTTCTTTGTCAACTGCATTATAATCAGATCTGTAACCATGTCACTTTAAGTTTTGTCATTCTCAGACAGTCACTGTTCTACTATGATGCATTTGCAGAAAGATTTCATCATAAAGATCCATGGGAAAGACTCTGACATTCTAACAGAGTTTTCTGAGAATAAATTTTCAGATCATGCCTTCAAACTGGATTTATGCAAATACTGACAGATGATCTGGATAAAGAAGAATTGGTCATATGGACTGAGAGAACTGAGGCTAACTGTTGTTTTTATGACTTTGTTGAAAGTATTAATTTTAAAAACATGTTTTGTTTTTCAGACAGAAGGACATTTATATGTTTCTTAAAGCAGTTGGGTAAATTATATCTTTGTAAGCAATAGCAAAACATTTATAATTTTCTTCCCATTTGATTTCTCTAGAATTTGGAAACTCTTAATGAGTATTATTTAATTTTCATGGCAATATGGTCGTTTGCATGAATTTAGTGAGAATCTGTTTTCTTTATAGCAGGACACAAATAAAAACTGGACTATGGCTGATTCAAAATCTTGACTATTATTAATGAAAAACTCACAGACAGCAGTATAATAATTGCCAAAGGGAAAAGGATGATGGGTGGAAGGTAGAGAAGGGTATAGGGGGATCGAATAGTAATAGGAGATGTGACTTGGGATAGTGAGTACACAATACAATATAGAGATGATGTATGATAGAATTGCATACCTAAAAACCTGGTATGCTTTTATAAGGAAAGGACAGCAATGGGTTTGGCAGGAGAAACACTGGTGGGCTTTTGAGGAGGCAAAAGAACAGTAATAACAGGTACAGGGACTCGGTATCTATGATCCAGTCCTCCCTGGGGAATTAGGAGTGGGTGTCACAGGGGTCTCTGGCAATGACAGGAAAGGCACTGCATCCCAAAAGGGTTTTGATCCCAGGTATGGAAAGGGACTGAATAAAGACACCTCCCAAACAGCTCTATGCTACCTACCATGCCCTGCAAGCAACAGAGCCCGTAACTGGAAGCTCTGCTGTAATGGTGTGGACCATCTGTCATGGAGTGGCTGCATTATGTGTCTCACCCTAAAGCCAGGTGCAGCACAGACACACTCTATAATGATACGAAGTTTTTACCTGCAGCAGAGATGTGTCCTCTCAGCATCCCCTCTTAGCCAGGACTTGCAGATGTTGTCAGGGCCTGTCACCTTTGTGTCAGAGGGAGATGCTGAAAAGGCACTCGAGGGAGAGTCTATTGGCCTTTTGCCAGCGAAAACAGGTATGGTTCCAGTGCCAATGGAAGCATGGTGTATCGATGGCCCTGCAAATGGCAGCCCCCTAAATGGCATGCTCAGGAGTGGACTGTCATCAGCAGACGCTGTAGGGACAAACCCTGTGGGCTGACATATGGGCAGTTGTAAGACTAAGGAAGAGATCCTACAGCATGTCACAGGACATCAACTAGTACAGTGTCCAGGGAATGATGATGTGGATGCACTTGCTCACATTCGATGGCTAGAAGAGGTCCCAGCGGAAGACCTGGCTACATGGCCACACAGTAAAACAAAACACACAGGGCAGAAAACCATGTGAGCAACAGCTAAAGCCTGGACCTCCTACTGAAAACGACGGACACAAATACAGCTTATTAACCATGTTCTGTATATGGGGAGCAGCATTCACATCCCTTGCCAGCAACGACAAGACTGGGCCGAGAGCCACAACACTGAATGGTGACTATACCTCCTTTACAATCCAACAGAAGCTGAACTGACAGAATGTTATAATGGACTTTTGAAAAACGCCCTGAAAACTGAGGGAGGGTCATTACAAGGATGGCCCACAAGACTCTGATGTACTACTAACAATGAATGAAAAGCCCGACCAGATCAACCTGCAGAACTCCACATGCAGTGGAAGATGTGGGCATCCCACTGAGAGAGCAGGTTTGAACAACAGATGCTTATATAAGACCTTGTGGGGGAGCAGAGAACAGCCTGTTGTTGCCAGCACGCCAGGACATACACCCTGGAGACAGTGCATTAAGTTGGCCTTGGGAAACTCAAGCTGGTATTTGCTGGTGTGCTCTATGAAATCATACTCATTAACAGTTTCCAAATTCTAGAGGGATCAGGTAAGCAGAAAAACATAAATATGTTGAACAAAGTCATAAAAACAACAATTATCCTCAGTTCGTTCAAGACCCATGGGGCTAGGGCCTTGCCCAGGGCTTGCTTATACAACCTACTATAATCGGTACGTGGACAACCATACCATTCGGCAGGTTTGTATTCTCCCTGATTTGCCTCTGTTGGTGCCTACTAAACAGCTGTCTTGTTCTCTTCAGCTCAGTGCAGGCTAACCCTTTTTCGGGATGGGCTATTGGAAACAAATCCAGTCAACCTGACAGAATGGAGCCACCTGTGCCTGAGAAATGACACTTCAACTGCATATGGGACAAGGTCTTTCACTTTATCCAAGAACAGACCAATCACACTCGGCCTTGGCTAGGGTAGTCTGTGTAGGATGGACCAGGGTAGTTGACTGCAGCGCAGGAGGAATTGTTAGATCAGACCCCCATTACATTGAGAGACAGAATATTTCCACACCAAACTTCACCCAACATAACATGGGGTGGACACTTAAGGAACAATGCCAGAATACATCCATCCTCACTGATGAGTAGTTCTGAGGAAAATAGAATGGCAGCCAAGAGGCAGACTCATTCCCTGTGCCTTGGGGGACCCTCTGGGTCTGTGGAATATATGGCTGACCTATAATTGGACAGGGTGCTGCACTTGGGGACACCCCAACATCCCTGGCTGGGTGGTGGCCACTCTGCTGGCTATCCCCAGCAACTGGATGCCTACATAGCACAGGACCCATGTATGCCAGACCCCCTGGTGGTTCTATCCCCTTGCCATCTCCCTGCAAGGAACAAACATATTGACACAACATGAGATCCAGTCTTTAGCAGATCATACGGCTCAGGCCTTCAACCACACTGACCAAGCCATCACCTTACTGAACTGAGAACCTGCACAGATGCAAAAGGTAGTGTTATAGAACAGGATGGCCCTAGATGTGCTGATGCAGTGCAAGGAGGAATCTGCTCTCATCGGTCCGAGTGTTGCATCTACATACCTGACTCAGGAGCCAATGTCAGGTTAGCGGTGCAGGCCTTGGGAACGGAAATCAACACCATCTTTGCTCTCGGCACTCATCCCCTCACCTCCTGGTGAAACTCTCTTGGTTCCTTTTAGGGGTTGTGGGTCTCCTCCTTTTGCTATTACTCTGTGCTTGTAGCCTATACTGCATCTGTGAGATTTGGATGCAGTGTGTTAATACCCTAATCATACAGGTCCACTATTGGAAGATGGTGTGTAGACCATGAGATGCAAGGGTGATATAGGAGTGGAGTATGGGGTCAAGCAAGGATATAGCCCAATTCTGGCTCTCAGTCAGTTGAACAGTGTCCGCTTTGCCAGTGGCCACAAGAAGCAGAGCAGCTCATGCCTGATGTCTTGGCAGCTACCAAGCCTCACCAGACTCTCTGTTATTGGCTTGCACATATGTTCCCAGCATGGCTCCCTCCCTCTCCCCTCTGCTGGATAAGCCCCTATCCCACCCTGGCTGGGTGTGGAAACTCACTGGACCAGCTGCCATTGGGTCTTTCTCTTATGTAAGTAGTAAAGGCTATGTCCTTCCCTGGTCCCCTGAGTGGCTTTTTCAGACTATCAAAGAACAGCAAGGTGCTCCTGGGATTGGCGTCCTTGCATTACAGCAGGACACTAAGAAGCTAGGATAATTCCTTGGCAAGTAGAATGGGGAAACTGAGACAGATAGCTGTACAAACTAGCCAAGCAATTTACAGCCAGATACAGAAGGTCACCTCCCTAGAGATAACCTCTAGGCCTCCATTGTATTTCAACTCCAGGCCCAGAAAACCAGCAAAAGCAGGTGGTGATGCCAGGACCAGCTGCAATGACGAATGGCACGCTGCCCTGACACTGACCAATCAGTAGAGACCACGACCCTGAAAGGGCACACCTGGGAAACTAATGACGATTCTGCTGAAACCCTCCCGGGAGAACTCCCCTAAGATTCCTGCCTACAAGAGAGAGATAAAAGCCCTCAAACAAAGGATCCTGTCCATGCTCTCTCTCCCTGGAGCAGGCCCGAGCCTTTTCCTGCTCCCTCTCCGCCCTCCACAGGCAAGCATCTCCTAAACTCCAAGGGTTCCCATGAGACGTGCAAGCAAGTGAGCAATGGGAAGTGGTAGCTTGTCTGGGGCTAACTCCCTGAACCTGTCTCCAAGGTCCCCTTTGCTCTGACTTCCCAGTGAGCTAAAGCAGCGCCACCTCAGCTCAGTTCTTTCCTAGAACATTTTTACAGAACTAAAGCAGCCCTGCCTAGGTCTTTGCTGTTGCTTCTTCTATGCTGAGCCCCTCCTTGTTCCCCAGCTTTAATAAATGTACCCTCGAAGTCACCTAGACTTAAGTTTCGAAATGTTTCCTGTACCATCAAGAAACCACACACTACTGCCCAGTCTCCGGCAGACCCACTCAGGGCTAAGGCCCCCTGTCTGGTAACACAAGGAGCCTCGTCAAGAATCTAATATAATAAAAGAGAAACATGCAAATTTGACCGTTACCACCAGCCAATCAGAGCAGCTGTATGCAAATTAACCCAGCCAAGATGGAGGCCAACAGCCATGGAACTACAGCAAACCAGAGAGTTCTGTTGCAACTGCCTGCCTAGGCTGGCTGAGCCTCTGCTCACAGCCACGCCCACCAGCCAATCAGAGCGGC
>PVJC01005982.1:0-55809 GCA_004026665.1 Murina feae | reverse complement strand
TTTTTTTAATATATTTTATTGATTTTTTACAGAGAGGAGGGGAGAGGGATAGAGAGTTAGAAACATCGATGAGAGAGAAACATCGATCAGCTGCCTTCTGCACACTCCCCCCTGGGGATGTGCCCACAACCAAGGTACATGCCCTTGATCGGAATTGAACTCGGGATCCTTGAGTCCACAGGCCGATGCTCTAACCACTGAGCCAAACCAGTCAGGGCTGGTTATTGATTTTTCCTCTCAATTTCCTTTTTAAAATTTTGGCTGTGCAATTTATCCTATTATACCGCCTCAGTTCAGATCAAGGGAGAGTGTCCATGATCCTGATAGTCTTCAGTACAAATAACAAACAAGCCCACAGTCAGTAGCTTAAACAAATAAGGAAATTTATTGAATCCAATAACAAAAAATCCAAAGGTTAAACAGCTATGAAAACAGCCTAATTAGAGCCCTAGTTCCACTCTCTGCAACTCATTTGGCTCAGGCCTTGTGTGTTGGTTTTGTCCTCGGTCTGCTCCTCTCATGGCCCCAATATATCCTCAGTCTTAAGACAAAACAACATCCAAAGGGAAAAGCTGCCATATCTTTGTTTTCTAAGACAAGGAAAACTTCACCCTAAATTCCCAAATGTCTCTTTCGATCTTCATTATCTTCGGATGTCTCTGACATCTCATTGGCCAGAATGATGTCACATGTCCAAGCCTACACTAATCACTGGATGAAGAGAAAAGACCAATATGATTGGTCCACACCAATTAGCACTCACCTGTGGGGGTTGGAGTTAAGTCTAGAATTCTCCAAGCACAGGGACCCAATTGGATACTACTTGAAAGGAAGACGGTTAGGCTACCAAGAATATATGCAGCACAGATTTCAAAACCAATAAAACTTTCTACCAGAAGCAACAGAAATCTGTGAAGAGCACATACGAAAATTGAGAGAAAAATACCCAGTCATGGTTAAAACGTGACAATGAAACAATAGAATGGCAAGCCTTAGAGATAAAGAAATTCCAGAGACTGGGTGGGCTGACAGGTCTAGAATTATTTGTGTATTAAGAGGCACATAAACTTATCTTTTGTCTAACTACCATAGAAAGGGAACCTGACAGGGTAAAAATCACTAGGACTTACCTATGCACATAAATAGGAAAATAACAAGTGTTCCACATATTAATTTAAACCAAAGGGACTTCCGCAGTCAGCCAAAGGATATATGGAAGGAGGGAATAGCTTGGAGAATCGAATGGCTGAACAAGTCAGTTCAGGAGTAATCTTTGTCCATAGGTCATAGGAAACACTTGGAATATGGTTTCACCAGAAGAACATAACTCGCCCTAGTTATCATTTGTTATGAAAATTATTAAGGAAAATAGGAAAAGCAGGTGGGGCAAACCATACTGTTTGGCAATTCAATAGCCCTTGTTAGCAATGGATCTCATTTTTGTTCACTGTCCACCAAATGGACATGTTCTTCAGTGGATGCTTGGCTCATCTCCATACCTGTGGGTAGTAAATCCTGATTGTCTAAGATGTGATGGTGGTCTCATTTCCCATGTCTGTGATTGTTTTAGGCATGAACATGTGATAATGTGATAATTTTTGGCCCATAGAATATCAAGCAAAATAAAACAGAAATAACAGACTTGCTCCTGGTCACATTTTGATGGACTCTCAGATCAAACAGAAAATTGTAAAAAGATTTCAAAGAAAGTAAAACCCCCACAGAGGAGTAACAATCAGACTTCTCATTGGTAACCAACGATGCCAAAATAAAAAGACCAGAGCACTGGGGGGAAATAATTGTTAACATCAAATTCTATATGAAGCGTTCGGGTGATAGGCTGATCCCTCCATTGCAAATTTTTCATGCAACTAAGTTGTGAAGAAACCAGGTCAGTTGGTAATTAATTTGTAAAAGAGGCCACATCATGGAATGACCCACAGGCTGAATTTGTTTGACTGTCTTTTTGCAAGTGCCATTTAATTTGTTCTTTAGCCAGCACATGAATAAGACATTTGATCTAAAAGCTTAGGTTCAAATTCAACAGTGTTGTTAGAGGTAGTTCTGGACACTCTACCTTATAAGCTCATCATGAAGCACATAACAACAAATCGCCAATTTTTAGAGACGCCAGCTTTGATAGGGGAGTTCGGGTGGTGACAGTCTGATCTCTCCACTGCAAGGCGACATCGTTCCTCCCCCTCTTTTTTATAACCAGCAAGTGAGCTGTAGGACGAGTCTTTGTGTTTTGTTAAAACTACTCTTGGGTTTAAGGAGGGCAAGGGGGAGAGATAAATTAGAAGCTATTTAGAAATTAACACAATGAGAACTACTGTATATCAAGAAGCCAGAAAAATAAACACAAAATGGGCAGAAGGGATGCATTTATTTTAAAGAAACAGAAATTGATGAATCAGATTTGACTGATAACCAAATCAAAAGCTGTTCTTAGAAAAGATCACTAAAGTAGACAAGTATTAGGTAAGTCAAACTAAGAGGAAAAGGAGATAGCATGTAAATAAATAACAGGGAATATGTGGAAAAATATAAGAGAAAAATGTGTTCTAGAAAATATGGGTGAAATTCTGAGAAAATATAATGACCGGGTTGACTTCACAATAAATTTAAAAACCCAAACTAGTCAATATGAAATGTTCATCTATTAAAGTTAGATGAATAAGCAAAATTAGTTCTTTAATGAATGTAATTCACCATATTAACAGATTGAAGGACGAAATAGTTATGAAAATAATAGCTAATTCATAAAAATTTCTGTGCACCAGGCACTGTTCTAAGAGCTTGAAATAATTTCAAGAGCCCATTTAATTTCAATAAATGCTACAAAGGCACTTGATTAAATTCAATCCCATTCCTGATTGAAATTGTAATAAGAAATATATTTTAGGAATAAAAAGAAGCATCCTATTCTAAAAAAAAATTTTTAATGTCAACTGGAAATCTATAGCAAGCATTACACTTGATAGTGATATTAGAACTTTGTATATCAAATGTCAGAAACTCAGCTCAAAATAGTTTACACAGAAAATGTATTTCTACAAGTAACTTGGACGTTCCAGGAAATTTACCTAGATTGACCCAAGGTATCCCTAACAGGGGTGCAAAAGATTATTCAGTTTGCATTGAAATATCAACACTTGCTGATGCATATAAACTAATATTCAATTTACAAAAATTCAAAGTACATACAAATTTGTCATAAATACTTCAGAGGCATCTACGCCCTGGTCCTTTGATTCCGTCCAGTTTTCTTGCAGTTCATTCAAGATGATAGAGAAATCTGAAGGGCCTCTCTCCTCACCACATCCATGCCTTATCCTCCTTCTTCTCTCCCTCCTCTATCTCAGCCTTAGCCCTTGCTCAGAGCTGGCTTCTGGTTTGAGTGAGGTGTTGCCTGAAGAATTTCTGGATCTCTGCCCAGGCGTGCTCCTGGGCTGCAGCATGCGCAGCAGGGTCCCCTCCCCAGAGCAGGGGTTGAGAAAGGGAGTAATTTTGGCTCCGGGCAATGGAGTTATTAAGGGGAGCAGAAATGGGGTAAATACGGGAAGCATAGCACAGGGGTGCATAGGGCGGCTCCAGAAGGTGGCCTGCCCCCGGGTAGAGCAGCATCCTTCCATTGTTTCTCCGGTGGCTCTTCAGCTGCTCCAGGGCCTGCTTAGCAAATTCTTTGCTATTGATCGATTGGTCATCCTCTCCTATAACGAAGAGGATCTGACCCTGGGCCTTTTCAATAGGAAACACGCTCCGCCGATTCAGCTTCTCCCGGGGGTCCCCCCTGTAGTGGAGGAGGCGCGCAGCCCCTGAGACGTGCACCTGCATGCGCTCCAGAAACGAGGGGATGGGTGACATAACCAGATCCTTGTACCTGAGCGGAAAGTCATAGAGGGCAGTAGGCCCATTGATGCAGACGGTGGCGACCACCTGCTTCAGGAAGCAGGACATGGCCAGCCCGATCTCTGCACCTTTGCTCACAGAAAGCACTCCGATGCCTGGCCCTCGGATCTGAAACACAAAATGAAGGAAATCCACTGAGAAGCGGGCCACAGGCCACGAGCTAGTATGACGGGCATTAGAACATGTGAGGTGGCCGCCCTGGCACTCCGGGTCACCAGCTTTAGTGACTGAGAACACTGCTCACCTCCCCTCTCTAAGCCTATTGTCTTGTGCGGATGATAGTATTCCCTACCTTGCGGGATTGTTATGGA
The DNA here is from genome assembly GCA_004026665.1 of Murina feae. Classification (NCBI taxonomy): domain Eukaryota; kingdom Metazoa; phylum Chordata; class Mammalia; order Chiroptera; family Vespertilionidae; genus Murina; species Murina feae. Next base: position 51,586 of record PVJC01005982.1, on the reverse strand, counting down.
GGCTCAAGGGAAACAACAGAAATAAACACTCTTTATCAAAGGCAGAGTTCTATAAAAGCCTGAAGGATCTAATGCACCGGCAACAATCTACATCCTAAAAGCAGAGGCAGGTGAGCTTTCTGAAGAATCAGGTTCTTCTCTCCAGCACGGAAAAGAGGTTTCCTGGGTTCTTTCAACTATTATGTTAGTGTGCTTCCTATTTCAGTTGCATTTTACAGCTACAGAGGTTTTGCACGTCCGTTAACCCAAAGGCTAATCCTAACGAGGAAAGACTTGGATTCTACCAACAGGTGATTTCAGGACCCACTGCAACAGGAAAAGCAGTAGGTCAGAGGGAGTGGGTCCTTCCTTCTGTGAAAGGCTGAGGGGCCAGAGGGGAGGAAAGGGTCTGAGAGACCAGGATTCTGGATAGACTACAGCAAAGACATAGTCACCGGGTAAGTTATTTTGCTCACAATTGTATTCCCAACACCCTTCCTTCATGAGAAGCACCTTATAAAACATTGAAGTGCCCGTCGTAAATAGAAAGCAAGCACTTTAAATGCAAGAAGTCTTGGCTTTTTGCCCATTGAAAATAATCGTAATATATCCACCCTTTTTTTTTTTCCTTGTCTTCTTCATGCCTGTAAGCACTAAGCTGATCGCCAATCAATCCCACAAGGTAGATAATAGCATTCCCATTTTAACTGTGAACTGTTGTGCTATGCCCAGGTTTAAACAGACTGGTAAAATGATCAGAACAGATATCTGCGATTTTTTTTTTTTTTTTTTGTCTTTTGCTATAAGGTTGCAAGGCAAAATGAAAAAAAAAAAATTTAAATACCTTGGGATGAGCTAGTAGCAAGTTGGCAGCTTCCTCAAAATATTCCAGGTCCACCTCCTGCAGTAGGTTGGGCAAGTCTTCATAGGCAAAGTACGCTAACGCCAGGACTGCAAAGCCACGGGCAGCCAGCAGACTGGCTCGGAACTCAATTAGCCCCCCTATTCCCCCAAACAAATCCATGATTCCTGGGAAAGGGCCTTCCCCTGAGAACAGCAAAGAGGAGAGAGTGAGGTTAGAAAGAGGGAGAAGAGGGTCAAGCAGAGAGCACCGGCGGAGCAAAATGAATTCCACCTTCACACACAAACACACGAGGGCAAGTTCGTTTTAATAGATCGTGGGACATACCAGTTCTCCAATCCCTTGATGCCCTTTGATTTTGTTTTTATTTCCATCAACACTGTTTATCACCAAAGATCCATCTCACCTGGAGGGAGAAAAAGGGCTCCCCGCACACGGCCTTCTCGGATGGGCACCCGCTGCGTCTCCGGGCGGCGGAACCAGCGCTGCACCACCTGGCTGGCCCGGGGCTGAGCCGTGGCTGAATCTCGGGTGAGAAATGAGTCATATAAGTCCAGAGTGACCAAAAAGGGACTGTTCACGTCCCTCTTAAGCAGCCTCCCGAAAGGCCTGTCAGGCTTCATAGACCAGAAGAGCCCCATCGGATGGACCCCCACATAGTCGCCTCCAACTGACGGAGCCTGCTTCAGGTCCAGCTCACCAGCCTCGTCAGCCCTGTAGAAGGCTTTGGACCGGTATAGGTTTCCCTTCTCATCCTTCAGAGATGCTGTGAGGGTCACCGGCTGCAACGGAGGCAGGCCTGTCGCTCGGATGTGCACGGGCTCATCAGAAAGGGCACTGGCTGGGGTGGCTGTCAGCTGGAACATTGGCGACTGCCCTGCAGTGGAAGAGGAGTTGGAGAAAATTCCAAGGGGGAAGGTCCAGACCAGGTACAGCTGAGGTCCAGCCAAGTTAGATTTCTGGAGACAGTGCAAGGTCTGTGGAACATTTCGTGGAGAGCGAAGAAACGGAGCAGAGAGTGCCCATTATTCTCCTTTAAATAGGAGGAAACAGGTTAAGTGACACGTTCAAAGTCTCATAAATAATTACTAGTAGAACTGGAAATTCAAGCTGGGTCCAGCACCACAGTTTCCTGTCTTATCCATTATATAACAGTGTGTTAAATCTTAGTTGTGTGATTATCTCAGTTGAGATAATACCCATGGGACCAATTTCACAGGGTGTTTGTTGGAACCTAAGGGTGCATAAGGAAGGGCTTAGAGGAAGGATCAGTGTTGATTTTCTACCCCCACCCCCTGCCCCGCCTACCTGGGCTACAGGCACATAAACACAAAATATACTGTGGTGTGTTTACTTTCTGTCTCTAATCTCTCCCTGCCCTTGCAAGTCTGACCTCCCGCTCTTTCACAGTTCCTATTACTGGTTCTTTTTAAGGGAAAATAAAACTTTATGATCTTGTCTCTATGTTGTTTGTAGTAAAGAGACTATAATTTGGGGTGTTCCTTTCTTATCTTCCTACCTTTTCTTTTTTCCTCCTTCCTTCCTTCCTTTTTTTCTTTCCTTTCTCTCCTTCCCTTTCTCTCCTTCCTTCCTTTTTTTCAAATCCTCATTTCTCAAAGGATTTGAACCTGTTTACAGATAAATGAATACAGAGTAAAATAAAAATAAAATAGGGACCTGGGAAAGGATGAACTAGAATCAGAGGCATTGATAAAAGAAAACCTGGAGCATGAAAAGTAGAGCTTTTTGTGGGCTGTGAGTTTGGCACTGAATTCGTGAAAGCCGCAGGGAAAAAAGGCAACCTGGTCAGTGTTGTTCTAATTATTCTCATAGAAACAGTTACCAAAATTTAGAGTGAGGTCTTCCCAAAATTTACCTCTAAAAAAAAAAAAAAAATGTCCTATGAGACTCTGACATAGGTATGTAGTGTGGGGGTTTTTCCAATAATATCTTCTCACACGTAGCAACACGTGTCCCCTCAAAAAGTTTGATTCTCCAAGGGATCTTAATTTCTTATGGGAGAATATGAATTCAAGACGTTCAGGGCTAGATTTGTGAGTAGAAAAGCCTTGAGAAAATAAACTGGCAGGGACAGAAAGGGGGCTCTTGGTGTCCAGTCCTTCATGGTGGAAAGAGAGTCATTGGAGGAAGGCGATGGTCAAGAGGAAAGTGCCTTTTTGCACTTTTTTAAAAGTGATTTTCTCCAAAGACCTCATTCCCTCCCAACCTGATCTCCTATCGATAACCGGCATTACTGGCCATGTTGTGGAAATTCTTGGACCATTTGAGTTAATTGAATAATTGTGAATGTTTTTCCTCAATATCAAGAAAGTCCTTAACAGAAGACAGTGGCATCAGTGCAGACTTCATGAGTCTTTCATTCATGTTAGTGAGATGGGACAATCTTTAAAAAAAAAAAAAATCCATGTCCCATGTAGCATTTTGATGCTCTGTGGGTATTTTCTGATCGCATCCTTCCTGTAAGCCTCTGTATCTACTGGTCCCTTTGTTCCCCCCCAAAAGAGATCGTAAAGGAGGGACCAGTGATTTCCCCTATTTTACAAATCCCTTCCCAGGTCTTCTTGTTATTTCTTTATCAAAACTTCTAAACAAAGTATTCACGCTGACAGGTTTTATTTTCAAGTTGAATTAATTTGAATTGTTTCCGTACCCACTCTCCAGCAGGCACCCGCCTCTGTTCTCATCCCCCCAAGTGGACAACAAGCTCCTCAAGGACAGAAACAATAGGCTAAGACTTTAAGGATCCTATTGATACTCATGTATCATAGCCTGTACATGCTTGGCAGCTATGAGATTCATAATGTGCATGAAAATAATGACACCAGAAATGTAATAAAAGTACTCTACTTAAATAGTGCTTTTGTAATAATATAAAATGTTGAGATTTCTTCCCCAAGACCTGATTCCTCTTTATCTGAGAATTGCCCCTAAAAGCCCAGAAAATAACTCTCAGTACCTCTCAGTACCTATATTTATACCACGTGACCTCAACCCTGGGGTCATTGTGATTGGATCGGGTCCAGATATGTGATTCAAGATGTGTCAGGGGTGTTTTCCTCCCACCAATTTAGAATTGAAACTCAGAGATCACTGGTCACTCTATCAGGGTCAGGACAAAAGGTGAGGCAAAAGGGAACCTGGGTAGCAAAATGTATTGGCATCGTAAGCCCCTCAAATTCTGAAAGTTTAGATCCCAGGAGCCTCTTGCCTCATCCTAGTCCTGGTCCTGGACTCTTTGTATGTGGCTAACTTCCCAGCATTCAGAAGCTATACCCAGGTAATCACAGAAAGCCTGTCTTGGGGTGGAGTGTGGGGGAGCTGACGAGAGAGGGACAGAGACAGATATGAGATTGTTTTTATCTTGAGAATCCCCTGTGCCAGAACAGCTCGGCACGTTCCACCTCACTCCCCCGGCCCTTCTGGACAGAGCTGCAGGCTCTGTGACCATTTTATTGCAGGTCAGAGCAGCTTCCCACCACAGGGTTTGTCCCAGCTGCATGGAAGTCATCCGGCTCCTTTTGTGTCAGAGCTGCCCTTTGCAGGTGTGAGACAAGGCCCCCAGAGCTGGCACCTTTAGCTAAGCTTGTAAGTAATAGGCTGTCTGAATCTAAACAGGGCTTATTATTTCTTTATCAGCTGCATCTCTCCGTTTGAGCCGCATGCAGCTAATCAAATTTCAATTCATTAAAAATAAAATTTTAAATTTAATGCCCCACTCACACCACATTTTAACTGCTCAGTAGGCACAATTAACTAGTGGCTACTGCCTTGGACAATGTGGACATGGACCATTTTCATCATTATAAAATAATCTATTGGATAGCACTTCTCTAGATTATAAATTATTCCTCAAGGGCAGGAATTATACCTTGTTCAACACTCTGTTCCTCCATTCCCAAAATAGTGCCTGGCACATATTAATGGCTCAGTAAATGTTTGAGAAATTACATAACTCTTTTAAATGATAGAAAAGAGAGCAAAAAATAAAATAAAATTGAGTGAAACTTCTCCAAGAGGATGAAGAATAGAAACCCAGTTGATTTTGGATACACTACTACTACTACTGCAGTTGGGAGACTCCTCAAAGTCCAATATAAAATTGCCAGGCTCCCCCACTTCTTTGCAGCAGAAAGCAGAACCCTGCACACTGCAAAGGGTGAATGAAACCAAGGACACGACGCAACAACACAGAGGCCAAGAAACCACAACTGAGCCGCCTCCCACCGGATTCGCCTTGTTGTTGAAGCATCAGCAATACGGATGCAACCGGATAGGGGCTGAGAACTTAAAGCCACATTGTTGAGCTGGTTCCAGACCCCCACATTCCCAGGGGAAAATGGATTAAGTCTATACCCGCCAGGAGAACTCAACTTTTCAGAGGCAGGGCAGTCCAAATACCAGCACACGGCGGGGGGTGGGGGGGGGTGTGAAGGGCAGGACGCAAAAAATAAAAGAGAGCCCAAGATCACCCATAGAATAAGGTGATCTGACGTCCCGCTTTTGGCGGGACAGTCCCAATTTTTAACAATTTGTCCCGCGTCCCGCGGCGTTTTTAAAAAAAAAAGTCCTGATTACTCGTTGTAATATTTTAAGTAATAAAAAAGAAAAAGAAAGAACCCTCCCCCCACCCGTCAATGGTGTACCACTTTAAATCTGATCACCTTACCATCGAAGTTAACATGCCTCATCAAGAAAAAACAATTTCATTTCCTCTAGGAGCCTAATGCCTTCCCTTCTTCATCAGGAGCACGTCCTCCCCATCCTTCCAAGTAAAAAATCCTAAAAACAATGTCTTGAGTCAAGAAACTATCTCTCCATAGATTCACAGGAACTGGACCCCGATTTTTGCAGCCAAGTATTTCTGATCAATAAACCCCCGCGGATGTGAATCGATGTGCCCTCTGAGAACTGTGCTACCTGCTGAGAGGAGAGAAACTGCACACAGCACAATGAAAGCAGCCTTCCCGGGTGCCCTGCCACCGCAACCAGAAAGCAGACTGTTTCTGCCCGGCCCTGGCAGCCCTGCTTCTCACCCCAAACACTCACCCTGAATTCCGTTGCAGGAAGCAGTCGCGAGCAGGATGGTGTTGAGCCGACTGCAAGCACGGGACACTTGCCTGTTGCCCTCTAACTTGTACCATTCGTTCAAAACACGCTAATTTGTAGCGTTCAAAACATGCCAGCCTTCTGCTCAAAGGTCAAATTGTCTCCACAGAAACAGCAAGCAGCACTTTCGTTTTAAGGCCCAGGAGGCGGCAGGTCTGGGCAGAGGCTGTGTAGCTGCTGTGCCTTTTAGCGCAGAAGTTTCATATTTCACCACAGAGCTCTGGTTTTCAGTCCTTAATTCCACCTCTCCACTCCCGGCTCTAGTCTCCCTCGCTGCCTTTCCTTCTCGATCTTCTCCTCTAAGTCTGTGGCCTCTTAGGCAGATGCCTTTTTGGTGGCTTTTAAAAGGACGAATCCCAAATACCCATCTTCAGAGCAGTGTGGGCTTCATACTCCCTGGAAATATTGCGGGGGGGAGTGGGGGGAGAGAAACTTTGTAAGGTATGTGATTAAAGTATATGATAACCACTACACAGTACACCTGAAACTAGTACAAAATATTAACTGCAAAGTGTGATTAAAAATGAAATTTAAAGCTCTTTATCTTGAGCTTGGCCCTGGGGATGTGTCTTAGCTGGTTGGCGACATCCAGTGCACCAAAAGGTTGCCAGTTCAATGCTACGCTCTCACATCGAAGTTTCTCTCTCCGCCTCTCCCTTCCTTTTTCTCTCACTCTTTAAAAAAAATAAAATAAATAAAAACTTAATTTTTTTTTTTTTAAGAAAAGACTCTCTGGATGAGTATGCCAAAGATTCCTGGACTTGGCACCCGGGGATTCTGACCTAATAGGTCTGAGATAAGGTTCTGATATCCGTACTTTGAACAGATGCTATTCCATATCTGTTTGCAAACCACTCTTCCAAGTAGCAACAGAAGCCCTCCTGGTGCAGAAATGCCTCCCATAGAACCTCTGAAATCTGCCCGGTTGTGAACTCACTCCATATCCATGTCATAATGTACAAATGACCCAACCTACAGATTATAGTCTGTGCTTCCAGGTTCTGAACTTCTCAAGGGAGGGGACCTTGTCTTTTAACTTTCGCTTATTTTGCAGCCAGTGAGGCGTAGTTGACAGCCCACTGGTCTCTGGCATCAGAGAGTCCAAGACTGAAACCCTCTGATCCTTGATCATCTATCAAGGTGACTCACCTCGAGCAAATTACTTCCTTTTCCTTTTTCAGCTCCCGAGTGGATAAAATGGGACTGATGTGATCAAATGTATTAAAAGTGAAAAATAAGCTTTGAGAAGAAGGGGCTGAACTTTGGAAGTCAAGGGCAGACGGGAATGTCTGGAAGAGCAGGGTACTTGGCACAGTGCTCCCACACTGGATAAGGGGAACGTGGGCAGGCTAGCAAGGCTCCCAGCTAGTGACTAAGTCCCAGGACCATATCCAAGGATAGGACGAGAGGGTGGGATGGGGGGTGTATAGGCGTGCAGCAGAAGTAGTGCTGTTCTAAAACTTTAAGAGAAGCACAGGAAAAGGTAGGAAAGTCATGATGCTTTGGTACAGAGATGGTACAGCAAGGGGTAAGTTAAACTGGCACCGAGCCAGGCCTTTTCCACTCTTTAGCCCAGAACAGAAGATCTCAGGAAACCTGGCCCTGCACGAACTCTTAGGGATGTAGCAAATGAGGAGTGAGGGTACTGCTGGGCGCACCAGGCAGTACAGTGCCAACCATGTACAAAGGGGACATTAGCAATTGTCAACAGGTAGGTGGGAACCATGCAGAAAAAAACTTCCTCTGAGGTCTTTTGAGGACTAAGGAATTGAACCTCCAGCCTGCCTTCAAACTACAACTCTTTCCTGGGTCTCCAGCCTGCTGGCCTGCCCTGCAGATGGCCAGCCCTGCAATCACATGAGCCAAATTCTTAAGTCTCTGTGTCTCTCTAACTCTGGCCAGACCTGAAAATGTGTGGATTCCTCAGATACATATTTTAATTTCTAGAATAAACACACACACACACACACACACAAATATTTAATTAACCGAAAAGGAGACAAGTGTTCCAATTGTTTTGGCTGTGTAACAAACCACCCCAAATGTACAGATGTGCTACAGTAATTTATTTTGCTCACATATTCTGTGGGTCAGGAATTAAGACTGGACTCAGTGGGATCTGCTTGTCCCTATACCATGATGTCTGGTATCTGAACTGCAAGATCAAAGTCCGGGGAATAAAATCAGCTAAAGGCTTCTTTTTTCATGTCTGGGAGTTGATGATGGCTCACAGCTGGGGGCATCATTTCTCCTATATGGGGGTCTCAAATTGGTCTTAGAGGATGGCCTGGTTTGGGCTTCATCACAGCTTGATCTGTGTTCCAAGGGTAAACCTCCTGAGAAAAAAACAAGTAGAGACTATAACCGTATTTATCATAGTCTTGGAGGTCATCTTACATAAATCTCTGTCACTTTATATTGCTGGTAGCAGTTACAACTCCCCATCAAGATTCAGGTGGGGAATGGTAAATGCTGAAATCATAGCCCACAGACATAGCGGACAGACAGGGCTATCAGGGTCCGTGACACGCCATGTGTAAGATGCCCACATGGTGGGGACAATAGGGCTGTCACTAGGCAGATGAACACCGATGGCTGTCTTAAAACAGGGGTGACAGCACCTTGCTTATAAAAATGCACACGGAGTACAAGGCAGTTTGTGAGAAGGTATACGTGGGCTATGGGTGTTAGGACTTTAAACCCAACTTCCAGTGATGGGGAAGTCCAGCCCTCTGCATGAGGACCTAGGTAGCCCCACCAGTGTGAGTCATTGGTCAGGTGAACTAGTGGGCACAGCGTCTGGACAATTACGGGGAATGCCCGAGTGATGGGCCCACAAATGCTTAGGTGAACCGAGGCCATGGGATCAACAGAAGTGGGCAGGTCAGCAAGGCTTTGGGTACCAATGACCAGCTGGAGGTGGTTCACGTCATCGAGGGGAGGGGAGGGCACGAGTGGACGGCCGGAAGTGGTGATGGGACCTGCAGGGCCAGCTGGGCCCAGGTGAAGGCCAGCGCGTGGTGAGGTCCGCAGGGGCGGGGGCCCAGTGAACAGCTGGGAGGGGTGACGTCATCCGGGGGCGGGGCCTGTGTGCAAGGCAAGGGATTGCTGTGTCTCTCTGACATCAGTGTTTCTCTTAGTCTCTCTTCCTTCCACTCTACAAAATCAAAGGAAAAATATCCTTGTGTGGATTAAAAAATTTAAAAAATGTTAAAAAAGAAAGCCGCAACCGGTTTTGCTCAGTGGATAGAGCATCGGCCTGTGGACTGTAGGGTCCGGAGTTCGATTCTGGTCAGTGGCGTGTACTTGGTTGGGGGCACATTCCCAGTGGGAGGTGTGCAGGAGGCAGCTGATGGATGTTTCTCTCCAATTGATGTTTCTCTCTCTCTCTCTCTGTTCCTCTCTGTAAAAAATCAATAAAATATAAGAAAAAAATGTTTAAAAAAAAGCTTATGTGATGAAATACATTTGTATATGCATGACAATAAAAAAGAGGAATAAAAGAAGAAATAATGGCTAAGTATATATGTATAGGGGAAAAAAGTATGTTATAGTATTGTGCATGGTTTAAGGCATCCTCTGGGGGTCTTGGAACATATCCCACTTAGATATGTTATTCTCTTGCCTTTTCTAAAGTCTGAAGAAAAAATAATTCCTTATTAGTCACATCCTGGTTTAATCATTTTGTCATTCAGAACCTCTTGATAAATTTCCACAAATTAAGTACCCCAAAGTGTACAAATACTCACTTCTCTACTGGATATTCATAGGTACTCAAGGGCACTTTAGAAAAGTTACAGAAAAAAAAGTTTTGAAAATAAACATTATCTCTTTTAAAGAGAACACCCATTTATAGAATCTAGTATATTTGTTACAGAAAAAGTCCCAGCACTTAATAATGGACATATATTCTTTTTTTTCATTTATAATACTTACACCAGGCATCCTCAAACTAAAATAAATTATGTGCAGTGTGCATAGGAATTTGCTCATAGTTTTTTTTAAACTATAGTCCAGCCCTCCAACCGTCTGAGGCACAGTGAACCGGCCCCCTGTTTAATAAGTTTGAGGACCCCTGACTTACACTAAGGAAATGGCTAGGCAGGAAAATAAATTTCACCTTTAAAAAAATTAAAAACACAACACAATTCAAGAAATCTATTTTAATTTCAATAGCGATTACTTCAGAATTAACAGAATCATTCTCTACCATTTGCAGTTGTGCAGTAAACCAGTGAAACATCTTTCTATAACATCCTCCACAGACTTTTATATTTCTGTTACACGTGTCTTATCTCTTTCCTCAACTCTATACATATACTGCATATAATACTAGCTCAGATTTAAGAGTAGTGACAATTAAAACATTTTCTTGCCTATGAAGAATACCACTACTTCTGAACACACCATAACCTTATATTTTAAACCCAAGTTAGAGTGTCTGGAGAACTTTTTCATAGATTATTCATGACCTGATTCTATTTTTTAGAGTTTCAGCAAATGTGGGGAAAAAAGGAAATCTTGTTGTCAATTCATGATGTTATGAGGAAAAAATAATAACGTGTTCTTCCACAGAACAATGGTTTTAGAGAACAGTTCTGATGGTATTTCAAAGTATCCAAAGGTTTGCTAGGTGGCCTCCTTGTTGGGGAGGGCGGAGCGATGATTACAATAATTCCAATTCCTCTTCTGAGTCGCTCAGTAGCCCCAAGTGATTTTTATATTGGGAGGCAGATTGCTGGCCGCAAGTTCATCAAATTTAGATCCGTCTTGAACAGGCACATTATAGAACTCGAGAACGTCCCTGACCCTGCACATCTCATGGAGCCTGGAGTTGGGCACTGCGTGGCCCAAGTCATCAGCTAAACGTGCCAAGAAGCTGAACTTCAGACGACCATCCTCCAGGGAGACGTCCTGCCAATTGCTAGGGGCAGATGCGCCAAAAATTTCTCGGACGCTCGCTTGCAGACGACCCTGGAGATCCTCGGGCGGTACGTACTTTCGGCTGCGTAAGGGCGGGCACACCAGGACAGGCTCTGTCTTCACCGCCTCTACTGTCTCGGCTACCACTGGCTTTTTCTGTTCTCTGCAAAGATCAAAACCTAGTATGTGAATCTCTGGCTCAGTGCATGAGTGGAGCTGACAAACACCACACGCGGAGGCCCCCTCTCCCCGCCATCCCCCCGCGCTCGCGGACACCGGCGCTGAAGCCCCACTCGGAACCCTAACACACTAGTCAGGCGCAGGACCAGGGTCCCGTCTGAACAGCATGGCACTCCCTCTGGAACTTGTCCCTTCATCTTCCTCCGTTTCTTCCTTTATTTTCCATGACTCTGACCCACCACCTAGCCTTTCGCTTTACCTGAATCGAGACCAAAATTCTCGATGTGGGACCCCTGCGGTTATCCACGTGAGGCCTTTCCTCCAGACGCCGGGCATTGAGACCGCCGCCATCTCCGCGGAGAGCTACGCGACGGAGCCCCGCCCCCGGCCGACAGTGACGCTCCAAGACTAGCCAATCGGATGTAAGCTCAGTGGCAGATGTTCTCCGTTCCTAGTCAGAGTCTCCTGCGGTCTGCTGGGAAATGTAGTCCAGTAACTTGCCTGAGGAGGCTGTACCGCGGCGCTCTGCCGGAGCATGACGGGAGTTGTAGTTCGGCGGAGTCCCAGGAAGGTTCCGGGTGACGCCTTCTGGTCCGGGGGCGGGCGGTCGAAGCGCTCCTGGGCTGAGAGGAGGAGAAACTGACAACGGGGAGGAGGCTCTAGCGAGGCCTGAAAGGCTGTGCAGCCAGCCAGGGGAGGGAGTTCGGGGTCTGGGGGCGGCCAAGGAGCGCTTCCGAAATGCTGCTGGGGTCGTGACCGCTCGGGGACCGAGACGGGACCTGGCCAGATCCAGCCTGGAGGCCTCTCCCTGGTCGGGCCTAATCTCCTAGGGTCGGATAGGCCTCCTCGGAGACTCCTTTCCGTGCGAGCTCCAGGTTCCTGCCCGAATTTCTGGCCAGGAAGGAGATGGCCACCCCGAGCTCCCCGCTGGACCCGAAGGTAAGTCGCCCCGCCGGGTTTCCCGTTCTCTCAGCCCCACTCCAGCTAGGCCCCGCTCCCCCGCCCCCGTCCCCCGCCGGACCCGGTCTTCAGGGCCCGCACGGTGCGAGGAAGTATCATTCCCTCCTGCTCCGGGGTTGCGGCGCGGTTCGCGATGCAGCTGCCCACCGGCTCCTCTTCATCCGGAGAGACCTGATCAATGAGCACATGCTCCGTCCTAGGGCTCCCTCGGTCAGTGTTCCAGGTGAGGCATCATTCTGGACCCTCCTCTGCGCCTTCCACGCCTGTCGCTATGCTTGGCTTCCACGGCAGACGCTTAGCGGAACTGAATAGCATTGAACCTGAATAGGATCACAAGCCAGTGCGAATGGAGGCTTGGAGCGGGGTGATGAGGTGAAGAAAGCCTGAGGGGCTCCTTGGGGAAGCTGACTAAAATCAAAAAGTGAGGACATAACTACTCAACCGCAGAAAGTCTTATCCGTAGGCCCCTGTCTCCCGAGGACAAGGGCCCAGCTCAGTTCCCGTCTATTGTGAGGCGCCCCGCCTGTTGGAGTCGGTTCCCAGAACCAGGGACCCGGGTCTGGAACTCTGAGTTCCCATGTCCCTCCTGGCCTACCCGGCCCCGAGCAGTGCTGTCACTGTCGATGGTGGAACTGTCCTTGAGAAAACAAGGACTGGTCACAGAAATCGTACTGTTTCAGGGCTTGCTGACATGTGAGGATGTGGCTCTGTTTTTTACCCAGGAGGAGTGGGATTACCTGGATCCAGCTCAGAGAAGCTTGTATAAAGATGTCATGATGGAGAATTACGGAAACCTGGTCTCGCTGGGTAAGAACCTGCTGTTCCTCTCTGATTGAAGTGTCTAAGAGGCTGTCGGACGTCAGACTCTGAGGACACATGGACCGGTACCTGTACCAGAACTGCTTTGTTCCAAACTTCTGACTCTAACCTTCCGGCCGTTCATTGCTTACATGTCTCTGACCCCCTCGCACCCTCGCAGCGACCACAGGACCAGCCTTTCTGGCTTCCTGTCTTCACAATCGCATTCCCATGTTGCTCTGTACTTTCCCTCCTGGCGCATCCTCCCACAGCTTTCCTCCCACCCCTTGTCACTCTGCCTTCTGGAGCCGCTGTTCCTCTTCACATAATGTTCCGTACCCCTCCTGGCCTGCACTGAAGCCTGGCGCTGTCCCAAGGACACCACTTCCCCGGGAGGGACTGCTCATTCTCCCACCTCCTCTTCCTTCCCCATCCTCTGTCTCGAGGCTGGAAGGGAGAAAGTACTCTTCTCCCAGCTTTTCCATGCTCTTCCCAGAGCATTCGTTTTCCCACTTCAAGCACGGCATCTCCCCTTTGAGGCCTCAGCGGTCTCGCTCTGCCCACTCACTTCCTTTCTACTGCCATGTGTCAACTTTTTTTGGATCCTCACACACAGACCAGGTCACATGTTGCAGAGTCATCTGCGCTAACCCACACCGTTGATGAGCGTCATTCCTTAAGCCTCACTGTACCGCGACTACATTGCCTTCAGGGACCCTGCGTTCCCTTTTTATTCAGCAACTCACATCAAGGCTCATACCCTTCATTTTATCATAAGAAGCAGAAACGTAAACTTAAGTATCTTAGTCTTTGAGCAACTACCTATTCAGGTATTTATTGATTATAACTCAATAGGGGTGATCAAAACAAACATAATCTCAATTAGAGCTTTCTATAACTTCTTCCTTACCTTTCTTCCTCTCCTACTCCTCTCCTAATAAACCTATTCATTCTTAATGATATTTTCTGTTCCTTGACTTCTCTGTTTGTTTTTTTCTCCTCTGCCTTCACCTCCTCATTTGATCCATGAATCTGTATATGAAGTTATCACCAGCATGCTCTCATCCACTTTGTCATTATGCTCTACCCATTCTGCAAGCTTGAAATCCTGTAGTCATGATAAAATCTGCCTTTTCTCTCCTCCCTGAGTTATTAAACACAGCAGGAAAAATTCTTTAATGAAAAGGATTGATGCCTTGTATATATGCATGGTTTTTCTTCTAGTCTCCCCTGGGTTTTTACATCTCAAGTTTTTATTCTTGGTTTGCTCATTCCCCTGTTTCATTCAAGTCCATCACTCAGTAGTGGACCTCACCTTCTGTTTCACCAAGAAGACAGAGGCCACTAAATATGAACGCAACTTTTCAGTCTCTCATCGGCACACTTAAGGCTTCCCTGTCTTCCTAATCCTCCAACTGCTTAGACAGCAGTCATCCTTTGCTTTTCCCCTCTTTACTTTCTGTCCCTATTCCTTCTCCTCTGATGTCTTTATTCTGATAATAGCTATGTTCATGGCTCTTTCAATTGGGGAAAGAAGAAGGAAAAGAAAAGCCACAGCCTGCCTCTTGCTGCTCCCTGTAATCTACCACTTGTTCTCTTCACGGCCAAGTTTTCCTATGTGTAGTTAATGTGTTCTGCACTTTTTTTCTCTAAGCCCTTTTTTTGCCTCTACCACTCCCCTTTAGTTGTTTAACATTGGTCTGTAGCCCAGTGTCAAATGCAAAAGACTTTCTTTGGACCTTATTTTATTCTACTTCTCTATAGAAATATTTGAAATTCATTATTGCTTCTTTCAGTTGCCTTGCACTCTCAGACTTCCTCTCCGTCTAAATACTTTCCTTGGTGGACCTTATCTACACTTGATTTCATCGGCTACCATCATGTGATGGGGTGTCTCATATCTTTCTCTCCACCTAAGAGAGATGATATGGAGCCTAACTGTCTAAATAAAAATCCTAGTTCCACCACTTACTGGTCTTGCAACCATGGGTGAAGTACTTATCTGTGCCTCAGTTTCTTTTTTTTATAAAAATGGGAATGATAACAGCACTTACTTCTTAGGGTTATTGTGAGCATTACCTGCGTTAATATATGTAAAGCACTTGGGACACTGACTAGCAAATAGTAAGTACAATATAAGTGTTGGTTGCTGTCATTACTACCATTGCCATCTTCTTTGAAATCTCTGAATTCCTCATCATCTCTTTTTGAAGACCACACAAGACCCCTGACAAATCTCAAATAGTCCATTAAGATCAAGGGCCTTTTCTTCAGAACTGAGCACTCCTTCCTCTGCTACCTTGTATACACATACATTGTTTAATTTATCACACTTTACTATAATTATTCTTTGTTATTTTTTAACTAGATTGATCTCCATGAGGCCGTAACTATTTTTTCATTTAATTTCTCCAGCACTTAGGACAGAACCAGGCATATATTATATGCTTCTTAAATATCCTTGTGCCTGAGTGAGTATACTTAAACGTTATAACTTGGCTAGATTATTACATTCGCCCTCATATTCTAATCTCCCTTTGTTTTAATATGTTCTCTTTTTGCCACCAAAATGACTTTTGTTAATTAATTAGTTACAACTCCTGGTGATTCCTGATAGCTTAAAGGATAAAAATCTTGATTTCTTATCATATATACTAGAACTTCCTTAATATAGTTTCTGCCTAGCTTTCTAGCTTCATCTATTTCTGACCACCATTTCAATCTACAGCAATATCAACTACTGATTTTATTTTAAAATATATGTTTATTGATTTCAGAAAGGAAGGGAGAGGGAGAGATAGAAACATCAATGGTGAGAAAGAATCATTAATTGGCTGCCTCCTGCATGCCCCCCACTGGGGCATCAGCCTGCAACCGGAGCATGTGCCCTTGACTGGAATTGAACCTGGGACCCTTCAGTCATCAGGCCAACACACTATCCACTGAGCCAAACTGGCTAAGGCTGATTTTTTTTTTTTTAACATTTGTGGTGTCTCCGAGTTCCTGCCAGCTTTATCCACATACATGTATCCTGGTTGATAGAACCAGGCAAATGACCAGCCTTTCCTGTCCCTAGTGCTGCAAAATGTGAGTACCATATGGATAAAGGCATGGCAGTGAGCCCATTTGTGGTCCTGCTCTCGGGTTCACTTCTTTAGTGAAATACAGCATTTCATCATTTATTCCACAGTCTTCTTATTCTCCTCTGTGGACTCTATCTCCATTCCCTTGATGAGAGCTCCCTTGATGAGATATCACTATTTTTTGAAAGTTCCAATGTAGTGCTTTCCTCCTCTTGATCTTGTTGCTTTACTTAACATAACACTTATAGATTTGTAATTTTGGTTCATTATTTATACCTTTCTTTCCTTGCTGATATTTATTTAAAAACTTTAAAATTTTAATAGCTACATTGATGATACAGCTGACAACTTGATTTCTCAGTTCTTGATCTTTCAGTCCTTTCTATGAAATCGACTTCTTCAGTTTTAATGACTTTTCTCCAGTCTACTTGACCATATTAGACTTTGGCAGAAATGGGAATTGCTGTACTTACAAGAGTGTAAACTCATTGTTTCCTTCTTTGATTATAATCTCTCTGTACTTATAATCTCTCTGTACTTATTTGTTCCTATTTTGTCCTAAAGTTCAGCCACTTGCACTTTGCCATTTCCTTGCTTTTCCTCTCTCACCTCAGCTACTATATTATAAAACTGTTTGGTTAAAGATTATAGAAATTAACTACTTAAACTAGCTTAAGCCAATAAGAGAAGTTAGCATAAGGACATAGATATATAAAAGCCTAATATGCTAGTTGTCCCTCTGACCGTTCAACCAGTCACTGTGATGCACACTGACCACAGGGGGCAGATGCTCTGACCAGTAGGTTAACTTACTCCTGGCTCCAGTGGTGTACTGGTGTGGTCCCTTGGCCTGGCCTGCACTCTCTCACAATCCAGGACCCCTCAGGGAATGTCAGAGAGCCAGTTTCGGCCTGATCCCTGCAGGCCAGACCGAGGGACCCCACTGGTGCACAAATCTGTGCATCAGGCCTCTAGTGAAATATATGAGCAAGATTGCAACTGGACAGCAGAAAAGAACTAAAACCAGAAATTGGATCACTGTCAGGAAGTTGAAAATTAACTCTGTCTTTGTGTCCTGTTTCTTTCTCCTTGGCAGAATAGTCTTTCCTCCTATGTTCACATGCCTTTGTTCCTTTAGTTTTTAGTTTCTGTCTTGATAAGTTATAATTCTAGTCACATGTAGACTATTTCAGTTTCAATTCCAAATTCCCGGGAAAGATGCACTTTGAGTGAGCTATCTTACTCTAGACAAATTAGCTATGCTCACAAGATGGGAATATATAATGGCAAGTATGGCAGATAACCCAGAAGGTGATTGTAGCTACCAAATGCAAATCAATTGGGTATCATTTCTAGGCTGCTCCACGTAGAAGCCTAGACTCACTAATTTCTCTATCAGTCTATCTACTTGACCTATATATTTTTATGCCAGTGCCTCTCTATTTTATTTACTTGACCAATATTTTACATTTTATGTCTGTTAAGATAAGTCATTCTTTCACATTCCTTTTCAGGATAACTAATTTTCTGTATTCTTCTGGTTGAATCTAGATTCATTGGTGTGGTTTTTTTTGTGTTTTTTTTAATATATTTTATTGATTTTTTACAGAGGAAAGGAGAGGGACAGAGAGTTAGAAACATCGATGGGAGAGAAACATCGATCAGCTGCCTCCTGCACACCTCCCACTGGGGATGTGCCCACAACAAAGGTACATGCCCTTGACCGGAATCGAACCTGGAACCTCTCAGTCCGCAGGCCGATGCTCTATCCACTGAGCCAAACCAGTCAGGGCTTTTGTTGTTGTTTTATAGGATTTTGATGGGAATGCAGTTAGGTTCATAGATTGGTTTGGGAAGAATGAAGATCCTTATAATATTGAATCTCTCAATCTCTCTGTTTAACTGTCTTTTACATCCTTCAGAAAAATTTTCTGGGTGATTTTTATGGATCTTACAGTTTTCTTATTAGATTTATTTCTAGTTTATTTGTGATTTTTGTTATTACCGTGAAGAGCATACTTTAATTTTCTACATTTCTATAAAATGGCTTTTCTTGGTAGTAAGAAACAGTATCTATTTTATATGTTAGTCTTGTTATCGCTATTATATCCTAATTAATTATTTTAGGTAGATATTCATATCATTTGCAAATAAATAATTTTTTCTTATTCCTCTTAAAACATCCTTTGGAATAGTATCTGTTGGGTAAACATGAAGAGACTTTCTCTTCTTACAAGAAATTTATAATCTAGTGAAACAGACAAAAATAAACCGTTAAAGTTCAGTGTAATAATAACTTTAATGGAGTTATGACAAGGGCTAGTGATAAAAAACAGAACACCTAAATATGTCTAGTAGAAAGAGTGAATGCTTTGTTGAAGAACTATTGCTTTGAATTGAATCTTAAAGAGTAATCAAGAGTAACCCAGCTGGTGTAGCTCAGCAGTTGAGCCCTGACCCAGGAACCAAGTGGTTGCAGGTTCCATTCCCAGTCAGGGCACATGCAGCTGGATCCCCAGTAGGGGGTGTGCAGGAGGCAGCCAATCGATGATGTTTCTCTCACTCATAGAAGTTTCTATCTCTCTGTCCCTCTCCCTTTCTCTCTCTAAAAATCAAACATATTTTAACATTAATAAATAAAAATAGTAATCAAAAGTTTTCCAGGTAAATAATGTTGGGGGATATTTAGTAAACAAGATATGCAGTGAAATGGCATGAAAGATCGTAACACAAGCCGTTTGTCCACTTAAATTATAGTAGAGTAAGTAGCAGGGTAAATTACAGTGTAGAAGTGGTGAGTATCATAGTGCAAAGAGCTTTGATTTTATCTTAAAAGTAGAGTGCTGGTGAATCTACAGATGACATGAATAGAATTTCATTTTGTGACGATTTCTCTGGATTGAGTGAAGTAAATGTAGTGAGTATAGAGTGAGATGGTGGAAACATGGGTAACAATAACCTTAAACAGTTGACAAAGGAAGAGAAATCCATGAAGGAATTGTATTATAAAAGGTCTAAGAAGAAGTAGGGAGGCAACTAAAAGAACATAATGATACAGAAACCTAAAGCAGATAGTGTCAAGAAATGGGAGTGGTCCCCAGTGTCAAATGCTGCTATAGGAAATAAGGACTGAAAAACATCCAGTGTATTTTTACTCAAAAGTTGTTGATGACTTAATAAGTTTCTCTAGATGGTGGAAGCAGAAATCAAATCTCACAGTAGGTTGTAGAATCGATTTAATGGGAACAGGTTGGGCATGGAAAACATAGTTAGGAAATGAAGAGCTACACCTAAGATTTTTTTCCCCCAAAGATTGGCTTTCATCAGAGAAGGATTTCAGATTCAAGGTAAATGGTCATATTTATATGTTGGTAGGAAGGTGTCAAAGGAGAATACAAATTAAAGAAAGAGGAAAAAATGCTATTAATTAAACAAGTTCCCAGAGGCAAGTGGAATCAAAAGAGGGTAGATGGATTAGCCTTGGCTAGGAATAGGTATGTATTAATGTACAATTGCAGATAATTTTAAAGATAGGGGACAGAAAGTTGAAGGAGTTCTCCTATCCTTTTTAATTGTGTGAAGGAAAAACAGTCCAATGAAGTTGAATTTGATAGAGAACACTGTAAATATCTTAAGTAAAAGTAAAGTTTCTAGTAATTTGTATAGGGAATAATGGTGGGGTTTTTTTTAGAATAAAATACCTTAATGACTCGTTTAGATTAAGTGAAAAAATTCAAAGATGACTTCACAGTTAGAAGACTAGAAAGTTGAGAGAAAAGGGAACTCTAAAAAGGAAATTGTTTAAGCCAAATTTATACTTAGTAGTGATTGAAACTTCTAGTGAAGTTATCCAACAGGCAGCAAGAGATAGAAATCAAGAAAGAAGTCAGTATGCTACTTGGTTATATCATAGACCATTATGTTATCTTTCCTCTAACACATGTGAGATATAATCTCTCAGTTGTCATGCAGCTTATCATTTGGAACTAAAGGGTTCCAACATGGGTCTTAATATCTTTAGAGTGAGAATCATATATACTTGAAGAATGGGATGTGATTTGTTGTAGGTGAAGTCATAAGCTATCACAGACTACTCTTTTTCTTTGTTTCTTCTATTGGTTCTTTATATTTATTTTTAAATATGTACCTTTATATTTATTTTATTCTGTCTTTCTATATTATGGACTTCATGGTACTTCAGTCTATTATTATTTTTGTTAAAAGCCATTTTCTGTCTTGATACAGGAACTGCTTTTTATTTAATATTTTCTTTCTCCATTTATATTTATTGTCCATTCCATTTAGTAGGAGGCTTCATGTCTTATCTTTGAATCCTGGCTCATTACACAATACCTGGAATACTCTTTATTGTACTAAATAAATTCTTACTAATGAATGAATTTTTGCTTTCCCTGATTTTTGTCTTTTATCTTTTTCAGTATCATTTTATGGTTCCTTTCTGTCACCTTATTTGGTCTACTCACTTTACAATAATGCTATCTCATTCTAAATTTTCCTGAACCTACTGTTTTTTCCCCATGTTATTCTCTCTTCCTTGGTAGACCAGTTCATCCCACCACTACTTGTTTTAATTCTTTGTTTATTCACCTTACCTTGCATAATTTACTGTTGATTTCCTAGCCCTTTCTCTTAACTCTGCTTGCTCCTGCAGACTCATTCTTTGCCTCATAAACACTTTTTTCATATCTGTTCTCCAAGAAAAACATTTCATTGCATCAGATAACTAATATTCAATAATAGTAATTGTGTAGTTTATACTCTTTACCAAGTAATGGGTACTGTTCTAAAAGCTTTGTGTATATGAATTAATGTAATCCTCAAAACAATATTGTGAGGTAGTAAACTACATTTGATATAGTAGATTAAGTTATCTTAATTTGATTTATCTGAATTATCTAATTTTTCTAACAGTTTCTCCTTAATAGGAAAGAACTTGGCTGATGTTTCTGTTTTCTATTTATTATTCTAGATGTTTTAAACAGAGATAAGGATGAGGAGCCAACTGTGAAACAAGAAATTGAGGAAATTGAAGAAGAAGTGGAATCAAAGGGTATAATAGTTACAAGAATCAAAAGTGAAACTGACCAGGATCCCATGTGTAGAGAAACCTTTGAACTTGTTGGTAGGTTAGATAAACAGAGAGGAATCTTCTTATGGGAAATACCAAGGGAATCTTTGACCCAGGAACAAAGGATGTTCAGAGGAAACACTAACATTATTCGTAAGAGACCTAACTCAGAAGAGAAATGCCATAAATGTGAAGAATGTGGAAAGGGATTTGTCCGCAAGGCCCATTTCATTCAACATCAACGGGTCCATACTGGTGAGAAACCATTTCAATGCAATGAATGTGGGAAAAGTTTTAGTCGCAGTTCATTTGTTATTGAACATCAGAGAATTCACACTGGAGAAAGGCCCTATGAGTGTAACTACTGTGGAAAAACCTTTAGTGTGAGCTCGACCCTTATTAGACATCAGAGAATCCACACTGGAGAGAGACCCTATCAGTGTAATCAGTGTAAACAGAGCTTCAGCCAGAGAAGGAGCCTTGTTAAACATCAGAGGATTCACACAGGTGAGAAACCCCATAAGTGTAGTGACTGTGGGAAAGCCTTTAGTTGGAAGTCACACCTTATTGAGCATCAAAGAACTCACACTGGTGAAAAACCTTATCACTGTACCAAATGTAAAAAAAGCTTTAGCCGAAATTCATTACTAGTTGAACATCAGAGAATTCACACTGGAGAAAGACCCCATAAATGTGGTGAATGTGGGAAAGCCTTTAGATTAAGTACATACCTTATACAACACCAAAAAATCCACACTGGTGAGAAGCCATTTCTTTGTATTGAATGTGGCAAAAGCTTCAGTCGGAGCTCATTCCTTATTGAACATCAGAGGATCCATACAGGTGAAAGACCTTATCAGTGCAAAGAGTGCGGGAAAAGCTTCAGTCAACTTTGCAACCTTACTCGTCATCAGAGAATCCACACAGGAGATAAACCCCATAAGTGTAAGGAATGTGGAAAAGCCTTTAGTAGAAGCTCAGGTCTCATTCAGCATCAGAGAATTCACACCAGAGAGAAGACATATTCATACAATGAAACTAAGGAAAGTTTTGATCCGAATTGCAGTCTTATACAGCAGGAAGTCTTCCCTAAGGAAAAATCTTATAAATGTGATGAATGTGGGAAAACTTTTAGTGTGAGTGCTCATCTTGTACAACATCAAAGAATCCACACTGGTGAAAAGCCATACTTATGTACTGTGTGTGGGAAAAGCTTCAGTCGGAGCTCATTTCTTATCGAACATCAGAGAATCCACACTGGTGAGAGACCCTATCGATGTAGACAGTGTGGCAAAAGCTTTAGTCAACTCTGTAATCTTATTCGACATCAGGGTGTTCACACAGGTAATAAGCCCCATAAATGTGATGAATGTGGAAAAGCCTTTAGCCGGAACTCAGGCCTTATTCAGCATCAGAGAATACACACAGGAGAGAAACCTTATAAGTGTGAGAAGTGCGACAAAAGTTTTAGTCAACAGCGCAGCCTTGTCAACCATCAGAAGATCCATGCAGAAATGAAAACTCAAGAAACTCATGAATGTGATGCTTGCGGTGAAGCCTTCAATTGCCGCATATCTCTTATTCAGCATCAAAAATTGCACACTACATGGATGCAGTAAATGTAGAGGAATATTTAAGCTTAGTTGGACTTGAGACTAGCTTACTCAAGTGCAGTTTGAACATTGCTCAATATGAGTCAGATTTAGTAAGAAAGGAAAGTATCTTTGGCCTTAGGCAAGTGGTTTCTAGAGATTCTGTGAATAGTGGACAACCAGCTGCCCACAGGCATTTTTCATTACACTTTGTTTTGATGACTCGGTAATTTATGCATATTTTTTAAACAAATCTTTCAGGTTAAACCTGGGCTCAGAGCATTTGGTTATAATAATGAAGGGAGAATGACAAAGTTGCATTGATAGAAGAGAGCTTGAACCACTCATGTTAGAAAACAAATAATTCTTTAGAGACCTCTGCCACCATCTTATATGGTAGTTCTTTCGGTTCTATGATATGTTTGGCTATGCATGCCAAAGTCCAGTAATGGAGCATATGATGAAGTTTTCAAGGAAACAGCCCAGATTTTTTTTTTAATCTGATTTGTTTTTTGAAATTGTTTTTTTTTTTTAAAACAATTTTTTGTCATCATTTAAGCCAGTTATTTGGCATGTGAGTTACAAGAAAGCAGTTCCAATGCCTCATGGTTCTCAGAAATGTGAAATGAGTGGACCATTTTACATGTAAAGATTATGTGAGTAACAAACCTAGCAAAGGTGTTACCAATGAATCTTTGGGAGTGCCTTTTTCCCCAAAAAAATGGGCCCAAAAAGGTGGAGGAAGACACTATTCTTTTTGTGTCCTCCCCTCTGTGAAAGCTATTTGTAATCCTATACAAATAATCGTATTCCTTCACTACTAGTAGCATGTGAAAGTGTACATATTTTGATTGCCAAGAATTGAAAATAAAGAGACCTGGAGTCTATGTTAGGAAGCTGAGATATTTTGGTATTGCTTTGGTTTTTATAGTAACTAGACTTTGCATGCAATTTTAAAATTCTTATTTCTGGTTCTAGGGCTTCCCTTAGTTAAAGGTTACTATAAACCTATTAATTCATCTGTTCTAATCATTAAATCTGTTTTGTTTTGTTTTGTTTTGCTTTGTGTAAGAGTTCTTTGTTACTATATTATAACATCTATCTTGTCAAATATATTACTACTAGAGGCCCAGTGCACGGATTCATGCACCAGTGAAGTCCCTCAGTGTGGCCTATGGGGATCGGCTGAAACTGGCAGTCCAAATGTCACTCCTGCCTGCTGCTCCTGCTCATTCTGGCCCCACTGCACCTGCTGTGGACTCACGCTCAGTCAGTCCCAATTGGGAGAAGCTCATGCTGCCACAGCAGCACCGGTGCTCATCAGCCCTGAGCCCAGCATCTGGTACCCAGCAGTCAGCTGAGTGGCGCTGCAGCTGTGGGAGTGCGCTGACCACCAGGAGGCAGCTCCTGCATTGAGTGTCTGCCCCCTGGTGGTCAGTGCACATCATAGCAACCAGTCGATCAGTTGTTCAATTATTCAGTTGCTTAGGCTTTTATATATAGAGAGAGAGATGTTTAAAGATTAGAAACAAGGTTTAAGGGAAATTGCTCTATCTGTGAGATTGTAGAGAGATCCAGAGGTCATTGGAATTGTGGACATGATACACAGGGAAGATATCTGGGCTATAAATTTATTTAGGATTCCCCAGTGTTTAGACACAGAAATGAGTTAAGATTTAACAAGAGGATAAAGTAAAAAAAATAAATAAAAATGAATGAATGAATCAAAAAATGGAATCCCAAGACCCACTCTTGTTTATTGGGTGGGCATGATGTGAAAGAAACTGAGGGAGTTTCCAGAAGTATGAAAAACCCAATATGTAGTGATAGTTGCTATAGGAAAGTGGCCTAGAAGGATACTGACGAGATATCAGTGAGGGGTTGAAGAGTATCCTTTAGATAATTAGAATGTCAATGAGTTCTATAAGAGCAATTTTCACATTTGGAAAGAGCCAGTTTTCAGGGTGTTAAGTAATGTCTGGAGAGTCTAAATTAGTTCCCAGATACTATCAATTCATGACTTCTACATTCAAATGGTAAAAAGGATAATATAGTGTCTTTATAAACAAATTAAGTTGATTAAAGACCTTACTTAATTCTGAAATTATGCCCCTTGCTTTTTTAATTTAAAAAGTTCTTTTACAAAATATTAGTAATTTTAGGTGATGGTCTGTTGAATATATGTCTCTGTAGGTATAAAAAATTTGGCAAACTTTTTTCAATTCTTACCCACCTAATTTTATTGGTCTATAATAAGGAGTAAAAGGTAGATTGTGAATATAAAGAGGCGTGTGGGTCAAGATTAAAGAAAAATTTGAGTATTTTTTCATTCAGAACAGAGAGCCGGTTGAGGGAGGTTGAAGATAAAGGAAAGCATGTGGACATTGATTGTTTATAATCTAAAATTAATTCTAGCACTAATGGAAGAATTTTATTTGGAGATTTTCTTCCTCCAATTTGGTAGAAAGAGAGAACAGATTTAGTGTGTAGAAGTAGAGTGTACATGACATGACCTGTTTTTAAAAAATAGTCATATTCATCTTTGAGTCAGGGAAAGAAGATGGGTAGGTACTGTTAGGGGTGGAGTTAAGAGCCTCATTGATAAAGGTTTGAAGTACAGTGGGGAGAATGGAAGACTTGGGGGGTGATGGCTTGTGAGGTGTTATAGGGCCCAGTAGAAATAAAGGACTATGAACTTTTAACGGAATTGCTCAAATTCCTTGTTGAAATAACACATGGGACAATTTTGAAAGAAAATTTAGAGTTAAAATAGATGAAGCAAAATACTAGTAGATTTATTCGGGTTCTTCAGAGAATCAGCCAGTAATCCAAGAAGATATATAGGTAAGCAGATAATGGGTGGGTGGGTGGGTGGTGAGTAGATAAATAGATGATAGGTAGATAGATAATGGATGGATGGATGGATGGATAGATAGACAGACAGACAGATAGAATAGGAATTAGCTCCTGTGAATATGAAGGCTAAGAACTCCCACAATGTGTCTGTCATCTGTAAACTAGAGAACCATGAAAGCCAAAGGTATAATTCAGTCTGAGTTCAGAGGTCCTAAAACCAGAGCTTCCTATAAAGACGAGAGGAAATGCTCTAGTTTAGGCAGAGCAAATTTGTTCTTCCTCCACCTTTTTGTTGGTTTCAGGCCCTCAATGAATTAGATGATGCCTACCAACATTGGTAAAGGCAGTCTTTATTCAGTTTACAGATTCAAATGCAAATTTCTTTCAGAAGCACCATAACAGACACACCCCCAAAAAAATGTTTACCAGGATTCCTTAGCCCAGTCAAGTTGAAAAAATTAACCGTCACAGTGGATAACATAAAACAACCAGGAAAAAGGAGTCTTTGGTGGTGAAAGGGATAAAAGGAAATCACTGTAAATATTCCATTTCTCTGTAATTTTGATGAGTTAGGCATTTCATTTTCATCTGTCTTCCTAAAGGAGAATGCCTAGATTCTCCTTTGTCAGCAAATCCAGGCATACCCAGTTGAGCATGATACATGCACTAGAAATTTCAACTTTCTGTAGCCCATCTATTACAATCACTTTGTTCCTAATCAGTATTTGATACCTTTCACCTTCTCTGTCTCCTTCAAAAGTGATGGCCTTAGGTGGTTGATCAGGGGATAGATTGACTTCTTTTTAATTAAAGTCATCTCTATTACCATGATGCATGGACAAATATTCAATGTCCAAATACTGTAAGTTCAATTAACATGTATTTTTAAAATGCGCTTTAGGTGCTATATTAATGCAATAAGTTTTAGTTGCATCAAACAGTCCTTTATCCTCTAGGAGATGAGGGAGTAACTAGTAAGCCAAATATATTCCATAGGGTACAGACTGGGAGAAAATCACCTAACTTTCCAAAAACAGTTATAACACATCTCGCACAAAAAAGGCAGAGTGCATATCTCTGCCGTGCTATCTCCTGTTCAGAAGTGGTGTTCTCAAGAACTTTCCTCATGTCTGTCCAATGGCTACAGTAAACTTCCACATCACACGACAGACATTGCATTCCTGGGAACAAGAAGTGCATTCTGATTTCTTTGGCCTGTAAATCCCCCCAAAGTAAAACCAGGGCAGGCCAAGGAAAGGTTTCAAGTGGCTGCAGAGAGATGACTTGACCTTGGCTATCTTAGGAGGGCAGGGTAGATTTCTCGGACACCTGAGCTCTCAGGTTGTAGCCTAGCACTGGTCGTTCTGCCTGCTGGAAGAATTGGTGCTATCTTTAAAATATGCTCCGTTTCATTGTACCACCATGCCCCAAGAGCTGAGTCTGTATGTATGTAAGCCTCTCTTTAAGAACTAGATGTAGAATTATTTTGAATTTTCATTTGTCCCAGTACTTGCCTCCTGAGTTGAAATAAAAGAGAGACGTTATTAGGATGGTAAATGGTTATGTTGCATAAGGAGAAATTTGTTGTTTTCCTCTATCTAATGATGGTCAACTTCCACCAATAAGGGGCTAAACCCTATGCTATTATACACACTTAGCTGGCTTCCAGTTTCCTCCCAATCTTCTATATTCTAAAAAATAATTTTCAGCAATACTCTTTTATCATGTTATTCTCTGTGCAAAAATTATTCACATTTCCCTATTTCTCATTTCATCAAGGCAAGACTTTCCATAATATCTCTGCCTACGCTCCCTTTCTCCTACTGTGCCACTCCACTTGGTCTCACCATTCTAGTCAAATTCCCCACATTTTCCTCAACATGTATCATCTGTACTCTTGTTAGGACACAGCTAATTCATCTCCACTCTCAAGTGCCTTTATCATTCTTCAAGAGCCAACTGACGGGAAAATAGAATATTTATTCACAACTTAGGTATCTGGCACTATACATAGAATATTGCTAACCTCACAACAGCCCTGTTTTACAGATGAGGGAAAGGGTTCAGAGAGAGGAAGTATATTTCCCAAGATCATACAAAAAACTGTCTGCATCCCTGACCGGTTTGGCTCAGTGGATAGAGCATCAGCCTGCAGACTGAAGGGTCCCGGGTTCGATTCTGGTCAAGGGCATGTATCTTGGTTGTGGGCACATCCCCAGTTGGGGGTGTGCAGGAGGCAGCTGATTGATGTTTCTAGCTCTCTATCCCTCTCCCTCTCTGTAGGAAATCAATAAAATATATATATATTTTTAAAAAACTACCTGCAATTCATCTTTGTAAAGCATTCCTTCCCTTTTGATTCCAGCACCTGGCCTATGCCACTGTGGTTTAGCACATATTGTGTGCCATTCTGTTTCCTAATCGTATCCTTGTTTTCCTCATCTCAATGGTAAACATAAAAAGACC
Organism: Murina feae; assembly: GCA_004026665.1. NCBI lineage: Eukaryota > Metazoa > Chordata > Mammalia > Chiroptera > Vespertilionidae > Murina > Murina feae. The sequence continues at coordinate 23,671 of PVJC01005982.1, read as the reverse complement.
CTGCAATATCTTTACAGGGCAAAGTGTACAGTAAGTGCTGAATGGATACTTGGCTGATTTTATATGTTTATGTATATTGATGTCCAGGACTGTTAGGCTATTTTAGAAGGCTTGGGACAGATTTGTTACAGCCAGAAAAATATGTTTATTTGAGTAATGGAGTTTATTTGAGTATCTGTGTCTGGCTGTATTGAGCTTTGCTGTTATTCCTGTCTCTTAATTCATCCTCAATGGGTTTAGGTAGGGAATTGGTAGCATTTCATGAGTCCTCAGACTCTATTTAGCATGGATAATTCATCTGGTACCCCAAAGTGGGGCAGATATTGTTCTAAGGGCGGGTCCACAATTCTTTATCTGAAAGTCTTGAGGGCTTTGCAAATCACACTGGTCTCACCTACTGGTTTTGTGACCTTGAGCAACTTCCTTAGCACACTGGACCCTAGGGTCTGATATTCTCATCATTACAGTCAGCTTTTGCTTTGGCTAAATTCACATTATGAATCGTCTCATTTTTGTAAAGCATGATGTAAAGCAAATGTGAAACTAGGCTCTTCCTATGAAGAAGACACATATCTTTAGATTACTTAATATCTCTCCTTAAAAGTCCTTTAGTCATCTCCCCACAATTCCATGTTGCCCTAGTATCTCCATGCTTTCTCTCTTCCCTCTCCTTTCTCATTTCTTCCTTTCTCCTCCCTATTTCCTTTTATTTTAAAATATGTTTTTATTGATTTTCGAGAGAGAAGAAGGGAGAGGGAGAGAGAGATAGAAACATTAATGAAAGAGGAACATCTATCAGCTGCATCCTGCACACCCCTACTGGGCATGTGCCCTGACCAGGAATTGAACCAGTGACCTCTTGGTACATGGGTTGATGCTCAACCACTGAGCCACACTGGGCTTTTCTCCCTTTTTTCCTTACCCTTTCCTTCCCTTCTCTCACCCTCCCTCTTCAGAGAGAGAAAAAAACAACAACCAAAAAAACCCCTTTTTATTCTTTCCAGTATTTAGTAATTATTTTGGCTTGGCTTTTGATACTCATGCCTTCAAGGTCTTATCTTCTCCCATTGAATTATCAAAGAATTTTCTTACACAATGGCAGTTCCTTTTCTGAGTTCCTTTCCTTGTTAATATCTTGTAATCTCTAACCTAGGTGTCCTTACCTCCCTTTCTGTACCCAGCTACACTGATAGACTGTCCTCCCCACTCCTCAACCTCCAATCAATAACATTTGTGTTTCTTGCTTAGCTACCTGTTTAATTGTCTATATACAAATGCCTTGGCTACCCTAAAGCTGAAAGTATTCTTAATTACTTTCAGTGCCTAGTACCAGGTTTTATTTTTAGTGGGTGTTCAACAACTTTTAGAATAAATCTGATAGAAATCTAGGAAACCATTAATATATTCACTCAGTGACCACACAGTTAATAGAAATTGAAGCCTGTAGCTTCATAACTCTTGTCTTCATATTACCCTGAGTGGAGGAAATTACTTGGCTTGAGATTTCAAAGACATTTGCAGTTCTTTAGTAGAGAAAATATGTCAGATAGTAGCTAGGGAAAATGCATTATATAAATCCTCACCCTCAGTGAAATGTAATTCAGCCTTGACCAAAAGATATAAATAACTCAGCCTTGATTATAAATTCATGTTCAACCCATAAATGAGTGTCTAAGAGGTTTCTCTACCACAGAGGGTCAGTGGTGCTGAGTAAACTCCAGATGAAAGTTTTCTGGCAGAAAAGTTTTGTCATACCAGGTATGACAAAAGCTTTTAGGACAGCTTAGCACATGGTAAGAGCTCAAGTAGTGGCTGATGGAATGAATGGATGCAATAAGAAATGTAGAAAACCAACTCTGGTGGCAGAGGTATTGAACACTGCCTGTTGCCCATCTTTACCTGCTCCCTGGTTATGTGTACCTTTTAGGGGAAAGAGACCAGGATGTTTATCTCTCAGCTCTACTCCCCCAAAATGTGTGACCATCATCCAGTAATTTAACTGTTCTAGCCTTGGTTTTATCTTCTGTGAAATGAAAGATTTGGGCTAAATGACCTCAAAGATGGATTTGAATTGCTTATATGGATATAGTTCCTTGTCTTTAGAAAGTAATGCAGGTACATGGAAATAGCCAAATGACCTAGAGACACATAATAAGTAATTTCTTATAAATGTAATTTATAAATATATAACATATATTACATTTATAAATAACTCCTTCCTTACACCCACTACCAGGTCTTTCTCATTGGAAGAAGGCCCTTTGGATTAATTCCACTTTATTCTTCTAAATAATGTACTTATGCTGAATTTCCCGTCTATCAGTTAAATCATAACTTTTTTTTTCACCGAAATCATTACTTTTATGTCATCCAAAGTTTCAACATTTAAATTCTCTTTTGTAACTATGGTTTTCTGAAAATGGAAAGCCAATCAAGTATAATTATGTGAATATTATTTTCTGCAAAAGTAGGCTGTGTGCTTGGTTGTGCAGAGGAACATGTAGTCCTGTCTCATCAAACCTGGGCCACTTGAAGAGGAATGCTCAAAGCAGCAAAGTCACATTGATTTTCTCAATACCCTCCACATGTTTCTCAAAATCAGTTCACATTTTAGCTTCAAATTATATTAAACTAGGGGCCCGGTGCACAAAAATTTGTGCATTCGGGGTGTCCCTCAGCCCGGCCTGTGCCCTCTCACAGTCTGGGACCCCTCAGGGGAAGTCCACCTGCTGGCGTGCCCGGCCAGCCTGGGTAAGGGTCTGGGGGCTATTTTCAGGCTACCCACAGTCCCTTCAGGGTTTGGGTCCCTACTGGGGTGCCTGGGCAGCCTGGGTGATGGGCTGAGGGGCATTTTCAGGCTGCCCACAGCTCCCATTGACCCAGTGTCCCAGCAAGGCTGGCTGGAAGCAGGTTTCTGGGGTTTATTTATCTTCTATAATTGATACACTGTTGCTTTAAGCTGAGGCCTAAGCAGGTAACGAAGCCTCCTGTTTGGTTCAGCTCCGTTGGCTTCTATAATTGCAACTATGTTGCCTTAGTAGAGGCCCAGCTGGCCTAGGCAGGCAGTTTCCTCCATCGCTGGTGCAATGGAAGCCTCCTGTTTGGTTCAGCTCCATGGCTTCCATAATTGCAACTATGTTGCTGTAAGCAGGGAGAGGCCCAGCCGGCCTAGGCAGACAGTTTACTCCTGGTGCAATGGAAGCCTCCTGTTTACTCCAGCTCCATGACTGCCAGCCTCCATCTTAGCTGGGTTAATTTGCATACAGCCACTCTGATTGGCTGGTGGGTGTGGCTTAGGCATCCTGGCAAAATGGTCAATTTCAATATTACTCTTTTAATAGATTAGATGGCTTTCATTTTGGGGAAGCCTTAAACTTGAAATCTAGGTTGGTCATTCTCAAACTTGGCTCCACATGGAATCATCAAAGGATCTTTAAGAAATCCTGATATTTAGAGGATCCTACATCAAGAGTTTGATTTAATTGGGGTCAGGTGATTCCAATGAGTAGCCAAAGTTGAGGACCCTAAACCATAACATCAATCACGTCGAGTAGAGTCAAAGATAATGAAATATAGAGTCCTTTGAAAGCAAGAGCAAAAAGTAAAACCCAACACCAGCTGAAGGTTTATAGCTTATTTTATTTCCTTTTTGTTGCAGCTGTCTCCTTCATAACCTACCACGCCTAAGATCATTTCGTAAGATGCACTTCTCTGCCCTGAGCTTCTGAGACATTTCATTCAGTGGCCATTATTTGGATGGAGAGCAGATTTCTTTTTAAAGTCTATTCTTTTCTCAGGTGGAGACTCTGGGTCATGGGCAGCTGGAAGTGTGGCAAGGAAACTGTGGTATGAAATTTCATCAGATCCTTGATATTCAGACTTAAGTTTCAATAACTGATTTTTTTTCCCCTTGTGTCTAAGAATTTAACATGTATTGTGTTTCCAGTACTTCAATCTAATTTGGTCTGATTTCCAGGGTCAGTCAAAAGGTGGTTGTTCCTTTTCAGCCCTTTTCCCAAGACACCTCAAAGAGCTGGAGCCAGCCGACCTTTCTGTTTCTAGTAGGTATAGTTGGCTGTGAAGAGCGACTGGGTGGATGCAGCACCAGAAGAACCCATGGAAGTATACTTGCCTTTGGCTGCCTGGGAGTTAGCCTAAAAAACAAGGGTGACAGAGGAGGCCGAGTTAGAGCAACACAACCATGTGCTTCAGCCTCTCATTTGAAACCAGCGACATCGTCATTTCAACATTTCCCCCTTACACTGATTGCTGGAATATGGAGTACTGCGGCTGATATCATTCCCCTCCTTTTGTAACATGTTACCTCCTTTATCCCAGTTTTCTGAGCACTTCTATGGCAAGACTGGGGTTTGTGTCAGTTACTGTGAAAGTTTCTTTTTAGTACCAACAATATTGCAACAACAGTACTAGAAATTAAACTTGAGAAACTTCTCACTAGTATTGGGATAAAGGAGTGGGGATTTCAGGCTTAACAATGGGGAAGCTTGGAATACCTGTGGAAGTTGTCTGCTAAGAAATTGACCATATATTATGGCCAAGCATCAGACAAACTTCTATTTGTTGTAGTAAAAATACATCAATGAAAATAAAATCATTTTTTAAAATTTCCCATTTTTTACTTATATTTGACCACAAGAACATGTAATTTTATCTAGTTGTTATCACAGTATCATTTGATCCCCTATGTAAATTCCAGTTAAAGATGAGTTCAGGATTATAAAACCTATAATAATATTCAAATGCCACTCTTCAAGTCACTGTTACTATTGTTTGCTCTCTCCAGGACTTATTTCTTCATCTATAGTGATTTTCAAAGTGTTTCATAAACTAGGTGTAAGAACTGGAAATCTGCTTGACCCCAGACCATCGGAACCAGAAACTCAGTGGCTGGAGCCCAGCAATCTGGGTTTTAACAAGCCCAACAGGTGATTCAGATGTACGCACTAGTTTGAGAACCACGTCTCAGACGATAAACTCGGCTTCCTTTCTTTGGTGTGGATTGGCCCCTGGCCCTTACTTTCACAGTCCGTCCATCATATCAGCTACATCTCCTCAACTCAACAGCCACACACCAGCAAGCCATATCCAGCTCTCCATCATCATAAGGTAAAGCACTACGTCTACAGTCTCACACCCCTCTTATGCTCCAACTTCCCTGGGGACTTCCTTTCCTTTATTGCTTCATGGCCAAACCTCTGGTGAACTCTTCATTTCTTGCCCAGCCTTCTCTGTGATCAGCAAGCTACATAAGTCGATCACTCAAATTGAGCACTCTTCCGTCTCTTAATTAAGCTTTTACTCTTTTCTCCTGCTATTCCCATTTCAGTTGACCTGAATCTTCCTGCATGCTAAGAGAGCTGTCAGGAAAATTTAGGATCTGAGTTAATGTACCACAAACTCACTCTCGCTTCAGCTGTGCTTTGCCTGACAAGCTTGGCCATCACATCTGGTTAGTTTCCCAGCAGACGATTTCAACAGCTATTCCAAGCTCCTCCGCCGTTAAGATTAAAATCTCTGTTCCCTTCTCACTCTCAACAGATGCCCTCAACTGCAGTCAGCAATCAACCACTACCTCTCTTAATCCCAACAGATCTGATTTCAACCCATTCTCTCTTCTTTGATGTCTCTCCCCTTCTTTCTAAGACCAACTCTGCCCACTGTATTAATATTTAGTTGCATGTCATCCTGTTTCCTCTAAGCCCTTGTCCTCTCCATGATCTCCACTCTCCTCATCTTCACTCTGTCCTCTGGCTTTCTTTTTCTGATGGGTAGAAATGCTATCACTTTGTGGGTTTGATTTACTTTCCCCTGATGATTAGAGATGCTGAGAGTCTTTTCATGTATTTATTGCCATTTGTACTTTATCAACCCATTTTTTTTAAACTGGGTTGTTTCCAGTTTTGTTACTAAGATGGATAATAAAACCTTATCACCTATCAGATTTACAAGTATGTTCATTCATTCTATGAGGCGTCTTTCCACGCTCTTGATAGTGTTCTTTACGTCTAAGTATGCCAAGCTCTCCCCTACTTGGCTAAGCTCTAAGCTCCCTAAAGGCAGTAGCTGATCTGCTTTATTCACCCTCGTCCTTGGCTCATAATAGGTGTTCAAAAAGGAATGGTTACTAGTTGAATAAAATCATCTTTGTCCTCATTTCTCCTGGTAACCTTTCTAGGTCTCCTCCTGACAAACTTCTTGGATGTGCACTTTTTTTCTTCTCTCTCTATTGAAACTATTTTATTGCGGGTCACTGATAATCACCTATGCCCATCTCTGCCTTCTCTGAGCCTTTATTCTCAGTCTCTCAGAAGTGTGTTGTTACTGAAGTGTCTCTGTGGAAATTGTTCTTCAATCTGTCATTAGCTATGCATACAGTGTGGATAACTCAAAACTCTCTCTAGCCCTCACCTTCCTATTGAGCTCCAATGCCACATTTTCAAATACCCTGTGGACATTGTGTAGAGATACCTTCATGGCCTGAGAAAGAAAAGTTTTTCCACATGATAGAACCAGCCCCCAAGTGTCCACTTGATCAGGTACGTAAGAGGTAGTAGCATCTTACCACAGCCCGCTTCATAAAAGCGTCCTGTGTTGCCTTCTTGTTTGCAGCCTTGCCACTCCAAGCAGCCAGTGCACTGGCCTGCAAGGCCCGTCCATAAGAGAAACTTAGTTTCCAGGGCTTGGGTAGAGGGCAAAGGTTGATAGCATTGAGGTTGAGGGTAGCATCCTCTTCACTCATGCCACCAGACAAAAAGCAGATGCCTAGAAGGGGAGAAACCATTCCACTCAATTAGTCCCAGCTTGTGGCCCCAGCTTGAGAAAGCAAGCAATGGGCCTCAAAGAAATGCAATGTTTCAATCTTTTCTCTGCTGGATTTGCAGGGGACTGGGTCGGGGATATTAATTTTCCTTTGTTGAGGCCAGTTGGGCTAGGGATATAAGGGCTTTCATAGGTAAGGAGGGAGGTGAAATGTTGAGGAAATCAGTGGATCATGTGCATTTGGGCAGACTCAGGACATGTGCTATCACACAGAGTGTGAGGGGAAGTGCTGCTGCCTGTGAGGTGGGAGGGGTCTGCTTCATGGGTGGGAGACCCTGGACAAACACAAATGCTTGTGGAACTTCAGGGGCCGAGGGCCAAGACCTGGAGTTAGAGGTGAAGGAAAGCCTTACCAGGCACAGCAGCAGGAACAGTACGGTGGAGGGCGGTGACGGTGGCCATGGCCACTTGCTCTGGAGTATACTTCTTGGTGCAGGCATGCCCAGCGGTCACCATGTTGGGCTTCAGCAGCGTGCCCTCCAGGTACACATGATGGTCATTCAGGGCCTTATAGACAGCAGCCAGGACCTGAAGGACAAGAGATCCAAACAGATGAAACCCAGAGCAGCTTTAGAGTCACCTGCCCTTGGCTCTTTTATGCTGCACGGATGCAGGATGATGGAATTCTCAGATGTGGCTTGGCCAAAGCTTCCCAACCAGCCCTCAGGCCACATCAGGATAATGTATTGCAAACCACAGCTACTGAGCACAGCCAAGCCGCTCAGAAGTGCTTTCAGATCTCATTTTAGTTCACCTAATTTTGCCAAGGAAGAAACTGAGGTCAGGTTACATTCTGTCTCTCTCTCCTGCAGATACACTGTGGCTAATTTAGAAAGTCACAAGTAGACACATTACTTTCTAACCACGTGTGTTTTATGCAAGCCTCATTTTATTTTAAAATTTCTTAATTTACACCTAATCGAACTGAGGGTCCACAAGTAGGTACATGGATTCTCAAGTCCTAGTCTCAGTACTGCAAGTCCTGTGCTTTTTTCATAAGGAGCATACCATGTACCCAAAAGTGGTAGGTTTGCTAATACCTCCTTAACTTCTCAAGGCTACATAATGATGCCGACTGAGAATATTTCCCATTAGCAGTTGATATACGTTAAGTAATAGCTGTTACTTAAAAGCAAGGTTTTTCAACTAGAATTTGGACTTACCTTCTCAGTAACGTACTGGCAGTGTTCCATGTCATGGTCTCCATCAGGAATTACCTCTGGTTCAACAATAGGTACCAGCCCATTCTGAAAAGGAAAAAGGAGAGGACAGAATTATGCTCTGCTCACTGGGATCCTTTCCTTAAGAGATTATTCAACAGTTGGGGTTGGTATAAAATCAAGCCCTTTGGAGAAATATCATGTAAGTGACTCAAAGGCAATGCAGAGAAATTTAATGAGATATCTAGTAAGCATGGCTTAGTCAAAAAAAAAGAACAATGAGATTAAAAAGAAAGAAAGGGCCATCATCAGTTTGGCTCAGTGGATAGAGCATTGGCTGGCAGACCGAAGAGCCCCAGGTTCGATTCTGGTCAAGGGCAAGGGCATGTGTCTTGCACATTAATATGTCTCTCTATCTTTCCCTCTCTCTTCCACTCTCTCCAAAAATCAATAGAAAAATATCTTTGAGTGAGAATTAAAAAAAAAAAAGGAAGAAAGGAAGGAGAAAAGAAAGGAAGAAAAGTTTTTCTGGGAATGGGGGAAAATGAGAGCAAACTCCTAATTTCTAAGTCTTATTCTAGAAACTACTCCATCTACTTCAGAAACTAGTGATCACCCTTTTAGAGCAGTCAAGCTTAAATCACTAAGAAAGATGCCTCTTGTGTGGGGTTAAGTAAGGAATTCAAGGAGTGTCTGCAATTCTGATTGGGAATCACCAGGTGCCCACAACTCAGCACCCATACAATAATATCAGATTAAATTGGATCACAGAGACACGTCAACATATGTTGGAAACTTGAGCATCAAGTCTCCATCCTCCATGAAATTATGTGGACTGGGTCAGAGCTATCACCCTTGGCCTGGGGATCTCAGAGGATCCTGTCTTGGACAGACAAGCAAGTGCTCTGGCCTCAAGAGCCTGACCACTTTGAAGAAGAACAGCAGTTGATGACATCTGCCTTTTGGGCTCCTAGCTGGCTTGTGCAACCAGATCTTTCCCTACCACACACGGCTACAGCAGAAGTAGTGACAATGCCACCAGGATACACTGGTGGGGGGAGAAGAGGGCTTATGTGCGGGTATAGTAAAACTAGAAAGATAAGCTCTAAAGATAGCACTCGCCTACTGTTTTTTAGCCCAAGGGGAAGCCTGAGCACCTGCTGACAGATGCTGGCATAGCGCGCCAGGGCTCTGGCATTTTCCTGGATAGCAAGGGCGGATGGGCACTGGTTGTCAATCCTCAGCACAGCACGCCACTTCCCGAAGTCAGCACCGTCTTTCTTATACTGAGCACAGCGCTGAGAAAGGCCATCGAGCCCTGCAAGACACAAAAGAGAGAATGGCTTCTTTGCGGCCCTGTCCCTGATCCCTGGGGCTGATAAAGTGAAGGAGCGCTCCCTTGCCTTAGCTTCCGGACAGCAGAGCTTGAGAGCCAAAAACGACCAGGCAAATAAACATGGGTCCCAACACTGAGCCGAGACACCTGGATTTAATAAATATGGTTTTGATGCACATGTGGATACACCATAAGAATAGAGGGAAGGAATGTGATATACTTGGTTGTTATACTTGCTACATTTCAGGAATGATTGACTCTAGGCATTTTGCACACTGTTTCTCATTTAGTATCATAACAACCCTAATAGTTAATATTATATTCATTTTACAGATGTGGGTAACCAGGCTCCGAGAGGTTGAGTGACTTGACTAAGTTTGCATAGTGAGAGTGATGGAGCTGGGATTCAAATTCTGCGTAGCTAACACAGTGTTGTGGCTTATACTTGTCTACTTGAGCAGTGGCGTACCCAGCAAAATTGTCTAAGTCATAAGAGATGGAACCAGGATTCAAACCCAGGTGTGTCCGATCCCAAAGCCTGGGACCGTTACTCTCTATTGCTGTTGGATTTTTCTCTAAAAATAATATTCCCAGGTACAGGGTATCTTCTCTGTGCAACACACTGTGGTATTTTATATATATTGTCTAATTTAATCTTCAAAACTATTCTGCAAAGCAGATATTGTTATCCCCTAGAACAGCCTCAGAACACTTAAGTGACTAACCAGAGGTCACACAGTTCTCAACTAGAGGAGCTCGGATTGAAAATCAGGTGCATGTGGCTTTAAACCCCATGTTATATTCATAATTTATTTTCACTTACACATCCCTAGCATATATTGGCATGAGTCGTATCAGTGGGCAGTATCCTTACCTTGAATGGTGGTTTCTTTGTTTGTTCCTGCAAGTGGAGCAGTTCCTTGGTCCAACTGTGAATTCAATAATTAATAAGTAATCAGTAAGTGTCAGGTATCCCAGCAAATGAAACACCAGCAGAGCCCCTGGTGCTGACTAGTAGTTCCCATCTTTCACAAATCAAGGAGTTCAGTTAGGAAAATGGATTAGTCATATGGAGGGACCAACAGTTCATAGCAGAAGGGACGTTACCTGGAACGAACAATGTAAGAGGGTCAAGGTCAACCCTAAGAGGATGGAAAGCATGGGCCTGGAGCTTGGGAAGTAAGAAGGAATCTGATAGCACCAGGAATGTTAGTATAGAGGTTCTGTGTAAGAGCAGCAAACCCTTGAATTATTTATTCATTTAATTCAAGAGGCCTGGGGGAGCACCTTCACATAGCAGGTACTGTGTTATCACAGGAGATGAAGAGAATGGGATGTAGTATCTATGCTCAGCAGAGCAAAAGCTAAGTTCATGAGCCGGAGAGGTGGACAGTCTGGGCTTAAACTGCCTCCAATTTTGCCTTGCTGTGGGCAAGTCATGTTACCCTTGTAACTCCATTTCCTCAGCTCACCTCTAAAAGAAGGAGGATAACTGAGTCAGCCTCCAGAGGTTGTCAGGAGAGTTAAATGAGTCCCTGGAGGTCTAAGTACTCATTGAATACTTTACTCCTGAGAAGTGTGTGCAGGTTTGGAAGACCTAGTTAAAGATAGAATAGCGAGTGCTTTCACAATCACAGCTACCATGCTCGGGATAATAATTTTGTGACTGGGATTGTTTTTGAAACACATTTCATTCTTACAAGAATCTTACGAGGTAGGTACTATTCCCATGTTAGAAATGAGGAAATTGAAACACTAAGAGATTTAGTATCTTGTAGAAAATGGTTGAAAGAAGAGGACACGGGAGGAAAAGTCTAGAAGAGGATCAGTTCTCAGGGGAAGGTGTGATGGAAAGCAGATGACGAGACATGTTCGGATGCTGGCCCTGCCCCAGCCCCTGGCCTGGGCACGGCACTTGGCTGGGTTGCGGTTAGCAGAGAGGGGGGTGCAAGGACTCACCTTGATCCCCACCACGATGCCCTTCTCCTTAAGGATGTTTCTGAACAGCTTGCCCTGGCTGTCCTTCTGGTAGAGGGTCTCATGGAACAGGATCACACCCCCGATGCTCTGGCTGACAGAGTTGTCCACGGTGAAGAGGATTTCTCGGAACTGCCGACGGTTCTCTTCCGTGTTCTCCACGTTGATCCTCTGCAGGCGGTTTCCCATGGTGCCTGTGAGCCGGCGGGCAAAGGCAGTGTAAGGAGCCAGCCGGGCTTTCCTCCCCACGGCCTCGGTGACCCTCACCCAGAAGGTCAGCAAGACCCTTCTCCGTTCTCAGAACTTCAGAACTCCTGCCTCTTTTCTGTCTCCCTTGGCTGCTGGGCAGGAAGAGCACGGGCTGCGCATGTCTGAGTCAGGGTGGAAGCCACCAGCGGGTCCAGGTGGTAGCTAAGGCCCTCCAGCCTCTCCCTAGCCTCTGGTTCAGCCCTCAATCTGAGGGTTGACTTCTCTGGCTTCTATTGTTTCCTGGTGGCGTGCGGGCCCGCCGCAGCTCTCCTTTTTACCTTCTCAGACTTACTTAGACACAAGCGCTTCCCTGTGCCGGATGTGGACACTTCCTTGCCCTCTCTGCCCTTCCCTGGCTGACTTTAAATTGACTTCTCATTAGCAGCAGCAGGCTGTGTATCTGACCTCATTCTGGTTATTGAATTCCTGGTCTTGCTATAGCCTGAATTCCAATGACTTCTGGCAAGGGGCCTCAAAATGGAAGGCTGAGTCTCTGTCTTGGGTTTTAAGAAATCTGCCTACTGGAATGACAGGACCCCAAAGGTCTCTGTTTCCTAAGCCTACTGCTCCCACTCCTGTGTGCATAAGCCTTTACTCCTCTGAGAGGAAAGAGAACATGGATATCAAGTTGCCTTTGCTAAGTGTAGAAACAAGAGTATGCTTGTTGTACGATGCTTCTTGCACTCACCTACAGACTCATCGGCAGCCAGGATCCCCTTCCCATTGGCAACGATGCGCTGGGCGATTTCTGACAGCTCCTTCTTCTGGTCTGCGGTGAGGGCTGGGAATTTGTAGGCCATGGTGACAGGTCTGGAAAAGAGTGCAGGAGAGTCCTGAACATAACTGAGCGTGGCTCAGATGGACTCAAGACTAAGGCAGCTGGTTGTGCAGTCTAGCCCTACAGGCCGTCTGCCATTTCTGGCCTGTTTCTACAAGTGCACACACAAATGAGGTCTGGGAGGGTGGGTGTTTTCCCCCTGAGCCTACGTAGTTGCAGTTAGCCATAATGGATGAATATGGGATGGTAAATGTTTATGATGATGCTAAACAGAATGCCTTCCAGGACACATTTGGGATGACTGTTCCTGAACCAGCTAGTTAGTGACCCATCACATCTGACAGGTAGGTGGCACTGCAGTAATTGACTCTGTGGATTTCTGATGCCATCAGGTACCCTAGATGGCTTGAGGCCCCGGGCAGTGAGGCTTTTGGCCTGTGTGGCCATTCTCCACTTTGTTCTGTTAGCCTATAGCCCACCAGACTATTCTCCAGGCAATATGCTTGAGAGGAGAGACCACCACTTGGACTTGAAGCTACCCTTTCTTCAATGTTGGGATCTACTAGGTAGAGTCAAGCTTCCTTTTTCCTGTATTCAAATACCTACGAGACCACTTGAGGCCAGTGGGTAGGGTTTTCCCTAAGTGCCTCTGGGCTGGAAATTCCCAGGGCTCCAAGGGTGCTGAAGTCATAGAGTAATCCCCGTCCCAGTAATTTTCAGTTTCACTGCTTTAGTGAAGGGAGACTGGCAGTGGTCCTCTGAAGGGGATCACTGCACCTGTTCAGCTGCCACTTTGGCTAGTCTTAAAAATGCAACCCCACAGGGCTCTTCTTATCTTACATGTCATAAGAAGTGATTTTGCATAGGATGAGCTATCAAAAAGGACAAATCATAGTGAAGATTATCTTGAGCCACGTCCTATCCAATCCTATGGCCTCCTCTCCCCTCATACACTCATACACAATAGCACAATAATAGTAGCAAATTATCATTTACTGCCAAGCACTCTGCTACTTGCTTTGCAAGCACTATATAATTTATGCCTCACAATAATCCCAGAAGGCAGCTGGAATTCCCCCCTTCCCATATAATAGATGAGGAAAGAATATAAGAGAGTTTAATGATTTGTCCAAAGACAAATAGCTAATAAGACACAAAGTTGGGATAAGAGACAGTACTCCTCTATTTCAAGGAAAGAGTGAGCTTGGTGGAAGGAATCAGCCTTAGATGGTTCTAACGTCCTTGAGGACACCCTCAGAAGACCTTGTGATGATACCTCCAAGGTACCCCATATCCTTGGACTGTAGATCATTATCCCCACACCTCTGACATTACCAATTCATAAGCATCCACCACCACCCCCACACACACATACACACTTGCTGCTCGTAGAGCAAATAGACCTGGTTCAAGGACAAGCTCTGCCTCCCCTGGCTGGGACCAGGGGCGAGAATGGTGATTTCTGAGTCTGAGTTTATTATGCATTAAATGGCAGTAATATCTGCTCTGGTTGTCTCATTGCCAAATGGATCACCTGTGACCCACAAGCACTCTGCTTGTCGTGCTTGCTCAAAATAAGTTTGTCGAATTGCGTGATAAACATGAAGATGCTTTATAAAGCATTATGAAAATGTAGGCTATTATTATTATTTCCTTTTTGACTGTTTAAAACAGAACCACCTAAGGGACTTCCATGTTTCTATTTGTCACCAAACTGTTTTCTTCAAGCCGAGTGTGCTGACTCAACCAGAAAAACCAAGAGAGGAAAGGTCGAATCAGTTTATGGGAAGTTAAACTTCTACAGAAGGTTTAAAGGTCTGTACCACATCAGTGCAAATGTTACCCGTCTGTTAATCATAAATCAGGGTTACAGGCCAACATCCACCACTGGGGACCAGAGGCCAGTGGGAGTGGGAATGACAGAGTGATCTCTATGCCCCTGGCCTCTGCTCACTGAGACCTCAAGTCAACATTTTTAAAAGTGTGATTGGAAGCCCTGACCGGTTTGGCTCAGTGGACGGAGCGTCGGCCTGTGGACTTAAGGGTCCCAGGTTCGATTCTGGTCAAGGGCATGTACCTTGGTTGCAGGCACATCCCCAGTAGAGAGTGTGCAGGAGGCAGCTGATCGATGTTTCTCTCTCATCGATGTTTCTAACTCTCTATCTCTCTCCCTTCCTCTCTGTGAAAACTCAGTAAAATATATTTTAAAAAATAAAAATAAAAGTGTGATTGGAAGTTGTTCACATTATATTATTAAGCGAAAAACAGTTTTAGAGGAGCATGCAATATATAATATCATTCTTTTAAAATTAAAAACATAGTATACACACATACTGTCTGTACATCTACATAAACAGGGAAGAATCACCCCAAGGGTACCCCTAGGGAATGAGATGAGGTGGATTGACTCTCACATTTCCCTTTTTAAACTTTTTTATGTGTGATTTCTTACTAAGCAGGGTTACACAGTACTTAACTTGTTATGTGTAATATATTAACAGGTGACAGGTGTCTAAATCTGGGAGAAGGTTATGAGTAGGTACATATGTGAACAGAAGGTAACCACAGGAAAACAGCTGCAAGTGGCCTCAGAGCACCCCTCTACCAGCCCTGCCAGCTTGAAAAACTTGGACACAGAGGCCCAGGAAGAATTTGGCTAATGCCCCTTCTAAGTTGTGATGTTTAGGCTTATAAATCACATCCTATTGGTGTACGACTTGGAACCCCAATTTCCAATCCTTCTCAGCAAAATAAGAGAAGGAACGCTACAGTGTGGCTCTTTCTGCCTCCCTAGGAGAGGTTCTATGGAAAGATAATAATTTGTGAAGTATGAATATTCAACTTCTGGAGAACTAGAAGGCAGTGGAGAATCCATTTGCTTCTCCATGTGCACGGCAGACAGATTTGCAAGAAGACGGACACAAGGGGCTTATTTGGAAGCCTGTGCTGGCCAGGCCTGTGAGCAGCACTTTTATGTACGGATGGAAGATGCTCACAGCCTCATCCGCCATCCCAACGCCACTGCGACAAGGGCAGTGAGACGCTCTGCCAGCCTGAACCCTGGTGCCTGTGAACACACGCGCAGCAGCCCAGAGAGTGGGTTCCTGTTTCCTCTAAACGGGCAAGGAGCTCCTGGCAGCTACACTCCATTCCCC
The DNA here is from genome assembly GCA_004026665.1 of Murina feae. Classification (NCBI taxonomy): domain Eukaryota; kingdom Metazoa; phylum Chordata; class Mammalia; order Chiroptera; family Vespertilionidae; genus Murina; species Murina feae. The sequence continues at coordinate 8,176 of PVJC01005982.1, read as the reverse complement.
AGCCTGGCACCTCAGGTCCAGCCTGGGCCTGTCTTCCCCAGAGACACCTTGGCCAACACGAGGATGGCAGCAGGGTCCCAACTGGCTAATGGAGCCCCAGGCCACCATTTAGAGTCAAGTTTATTTTAAAAGGCAGCATATCTTCACAACATGCCTGTTTTGTTTTGTTTTGTTTTGTTTTGTTTTGTTTTGTTTTGTTTTCAGAGAGTAGAACAGATACACCTAAATACATCTGCAGCTTTTGGTTCCAAATATCTTAAGCCGTAGCGCCTTCGAGGTGCTTGGTGCCAGTAGCAAAGGTTGTAGACAGCATCACACCAGTGGGAGGTTTGAGAATTTATAATCAGATGACAGCTCTGCTCTTGTGAGGTCTCTAAGCCTGTTCCATTTTCTCATCTGAGCCGTGGATGAAGGCCAAGGGCAACACAGGTCAGAGTCCATTTCTGTGATCAAGAAACTTCAGTGCTAACACTAGTCCGTGCGGGAAGAGAATGAAGAAACTGACAGAAGGTGACAGATACGTAAATAAATCATCAAAATAAGCAGTGGTTGTGGAAAGAATAGAAATGAGCTGGCATCTCAAAAACTGAGTAGAACCTAACCCAGTGGGTGCAATCAAGTTGTCTTTCCCAGGCTAACACTCAAAAGAAGCCCCAGACATGCAACACTGCTAACAGCAGCACTCCTGAGCAGTGTGCTGCCAGGAAAGGTGTGAGGAAAAATAAACATTTCAGTAGATCGTGGTGTTTTCAGCCACCATCCTGTTTTTCCTGAAAACAAAAGCAAACTTTCCCCTCCACAAGCTTTCATTAACCCCTTAATACCTGGTGCAGTCCAAGTAGACAAAAGAAGTTCTCTTACTTACAATGTGGGAGCCGAGCGTGCTCTTAGAGATCAGAAGCTGTGGGTCAGGCAGCAGCTGCCAAATAGGACGAGTCTTTGGGAACACTCGGCTTTTATAGATTTCTCATCAAAGTTGTGTGGTGTGTGTTTTTTTTTCCTTTTGCCCTCCCCTTTCCACCTTGGTCTAGGGGGAGGTTCTTATCGAATACCTCTGATTGGCTCATAAACAGCCAATCCTTGTAATCATGCTCACATACTCATTGTATGCATTGGATGTTCAAGCTACAAGGGCTCTCTGCAGACCATGTAGTTCTTACTCCAGACTCTTCGTTTGACTGGTGAAGACACCAAGGCACAGAGGATTAGGGGGTTTCCTCTGCGTCAAACAGCTCCAGCATGGCTGAGCTCTAGAATCCACGAAGAGAAATTGGGAGAATGTTAGCTTACCTCCATCACTTACAGAATGAATACACGACCTAGGTCAAGGTTGTTTTTATTTCTCTAAGCCTTCCTTTTCTCCTCTGTAAAGTGGAATTACAACTTTACAAGAACATTCTGGAAGTTTGTGAAGTGCCTGCATCCAGCAGGCTCACCTTCCCTGTGCCCCAAAACCAAGCTGGGCTCCCTAGGGTTTTTAATGCCAAACACACTGTCTTTATTTTCATTCTTTCTCAAATTTTAAACTTTTGTCTTAAGGTTGGTAATGACTAGAATAAAACTCAAAGTGATTGATCTAAGCCATCATCTCCCCTTGATATGGCACTGTCCGGGTATGGATTCATTCCACAGTTTTTCTCTTGCGCATTAAAGCAAAATCCAAATCAAGAGAAGATAAATAAAAACATGTGCTTCCTGAGTGAAATAATGAATGAAGTAAATAAACCTTATGGGGAAATCTAAAAATGATGAAATAACCATGATCATAGGAAAGTATACATTCTCAGGAATATATTTCTTTGGGATAATTCATAAAATGGGAGGAGATAGAGTCAAAGTGCTCAGTGGTGTTGAGAGTGACATTAGAACTTATGAGTGAACAAGTGAAATGTCAATGAAATGAAGAAAAGCTCTAGCCGGTTTGGCTCAGTGGATAGAGTGTCAGCCTGCAGACTCAAGGGTCCCAGGTTCGATTCTGGTCAAGGGCATGTACATTGGTTGCAGGCACATCCCCAGTAGGGAGTGTGCAAGAGGCAGCTGATCAATGTTTCTCTCTCATCGATGTTTCTAACTCTCTATCCCTCTCCCTTCCTCTCTGTAAAAAATCAATAAAATATATTTAAAAAAAAAAGAAATGAAGAAAAAAGTATCGGAGAACTAGGTTGTCTAAATAGAGTTTAGGGTCATATAGGTTCTAAAAGTGGGTAGTGTTAAACATCGAATGTGATTATTAAAGGAAATTGAAATGTTTGAAACACAAAATCGAGGCTCATTTGTCTGGGAAGTCTTGGCCACAGCCTGTTCTAAGGACAGTGGAGGATTAGGCCAGGCAAAGCTCCCATCAGCACTCCTGCATCCACTTGCCACCCAAACCAAAGGCATACTTTCTGGTTTCCCATCTCCACCGGGTGCTCATTCAAGCACCTCGTGCTTGATTGATCAAGCCAAGATGACCCAATCCAGGGAGGTTTCATCAGGTTTTATTTCATCGAAGAAGAACGGAGGACGTTGAGGTGGACGGTGCTGAAAGAACGGAGCGTGGGGTGAGTAACAGATGTTGGAGGGTCAGGACGCGGGGAAGGGGGGTGGTTGGAATTGTGACTAAAGCATTCCACCCACTGAGAGCTGCATGGTAAAAACAAGTTCACTTGTGCTACTAATTATTCTTGTTATGATAGTGACAACAATAATAATAGCTAACTTTTTAGGTCCTATGATGCATTGAGTTCTTCTTATAGATATCTCCAATCTGAGCCGCTCTCTGAAATCACCTGTTTTCTGGATAAGGAAACTCTGGTTCAGAGAAGGCAAGTAACTTGCCCCTAGTCCCAAGATGGGCACACAGCAAGTCTGACTCACTCTAACTCAGTGGTCTAAAGCAGAGCTGTTTACATTTGGGTCACCAAAGACTGCAGAGATGAGCAACTTCCCTCTCCTCCCAGCGCTGTGTAACCTTGGACGCTAAACCTCCATTAATCAGGGAAGAATGACTTGCGTAGGCAGACCCAGGTGGCCCTGCTCCTGCTCGACATCCTTTCACGTGAACAGCAGCCTGGCCATGCACGTCAGAGGGCATGGTGCTCCCACCCCCGAGTGGTGCCACCTGCTGCTGCTCCTGTGGCATCAGCATTTGCCTGCTTCCAGGGTTTGATGTGTAACTAAAACTCAAAGTTCAAGACAGCAAGGCTACAGTTACCAGGCCTTAGAAAAACAGTAACTCCTGATCAGCACAGATGGTTGGCAGGTGTGTGTTTTAAGTCTCTTAAAATATTCAAAATTCAGAGAGCACGGGACTTGGAAGCTGTGAAATACTGGGGAATTCTCCAACCTGTTTTGTCCTCAGTGTCATCATCTTTTGAAATTTCATAGGAATCCAGGCTGCAGCTGCCCTGAAATTCAAACCACCATGCCCACTCACCTTTAAAAAAAAAAAGTGCAAAATACACATAATGTAAAATTTGCCAACTTAACCGTTTTAAATATCCAGTCAGTAGTGGTCATTACATTCACATTGTTGCTCAACCAATCTCCAGATTTTTCTCTAAAAAAACTATAGATCCATTAAACAACTCATCGTTCCTGCCTCTCCCCTCCCCCCCACCATCATCACCTGGAAACTACCATTCTGTTCTCTGTCTCTGTGAATTTCACTATCCCAGGTACTTCATACAAGGAGAGTCACACAGTGTTAGTCATTTCCTGACTGGCTTGTTTCACTTAGCACAATGTCTCCAAAGGTCATCCATATTGTTGCATGTGTCAGAGTTTCCTCCCTTTTCAAGGCTGCGTAATATTCCATCGGCCAATGGACACTTGAGTTGCTTCCACCTTTTGTGGAAGCTGTGGTGAACAAAGCTGCTTTAAACACAAGTATACACTTATCTCTTTGAGACCAGGCTTTCAATTCCTTTGTGGCCCTTTTATTAACGTAACAGTTTTATTGAGATAGAATTTACATCCTATACAATTCACCTAAAGTTTACAATCCAGTGTTGCTGGGTATGGTCACAGAGTTAGAGTAATAAATGTCAGTTTGGGAAGTGATGTGGTAGGCTTTTTAAAAATGCCAAAATCTGAGGGTACAGATGGCTTTTAAAGCACCAGAATGAAGCCGTGGGCAGGAGCCTTTGGGGAGCCTTTCATTTCCTCAGGATGACTTTTTTCAGATGCTCCTCCTCACTAGGAAATGTAAACTCTGTGTGCTCTAGGGAGACTAGAGTGCCTGCCTGTATTCAAGCCTCCAGGGCCAGTGAATTTAAGAGTATCCAAATGCTAGGCCTTATCGGTACCACCCCTTTGAGACAAAAGGGTAAACTTGAAGCTTTGAAATGTGGCCAAGAACTTGAGGCTTTCCTTGTCTGAGGAAGCAACACTGTGCAGTGAGGATGCTGCAGAGGCAGGGGCAACTGGAAAGAATGGGCTGCAGAATTTCAGAATTACTGAGTGGCCAGTACTTTTCCGACAGGAAAGAGTTACCCTGGTCCGCAGTGACCGCCCATTCCCCGCATTCCTTCAGCGTGGGTGTTGTACTGCCTCTTCGGTGTTTTCTCTGCGCCTCTTGCTCAATCACCTCAAAGTTCAATTCTCCCCTCACTATCTAATCAGAATTGTTGGTTATTTATGTCATTAATGATCCCAGCAGATTTCTCACTTGTCCTTATCTCTTGGGTGAACTGTTTGGCCTGTAGGTTGGAAGGCATTGTGTGCTGTGGAAAGAGCATGGGTGGGGAGGCACCAGGCCTGGGTGGGTCTAGCCCTGCTGCTGGTGAGCTATGGAACTGAAGGAAATCACTCCCAGCCTCCCTTCCCGGATATGTGAAGTCGGCCTAGCAATACTGCTCCTGTCTCACTTCCCATGTTGTTGCACTAACTGCGATTTTCAACTGATGTGCCACAAGAATTTGTAAAGCATGCACTATCTGACTATTTAGTCAAGGCACTTACCCCTTTTCCCACAGGTTGTCAAATAAAATATGACAACAGCTGACATGACAATAGTCGTCTGGTGTGAATGAATCAAAATTATACCCCCTTTTCTTTTTGTCAGATCGGCAAAAAATAACATTTTTTCGTGTACCACAGAATTTTAGTAATTAGTTTATCTGTGTCATGAGATGAAAAAGGTTGAAAATCACTGCTCTAACTAAGTGCTGTGAAAATGATAATTACTAAGTATTATAAACCATGTCACTTCACAGAAGCAGACATTACACTGCTCCTGTGGCATGTGCGTGTGTGCATACACACACATGCACACGCGCACACACTTGAAAAATCAGAAAACAAAGTTCTGGCCCTGGCTCTACCCTGAATAGCTGGATGATGTTGCTCAAGGGAGGCCATGGCCATCCGTTGAGCACCTCCTCCTTAGCCTTTTCTGGGCATTTCACATAGAATATTACACTTAATCCCCACAAAGTCAGCAGGATGGGTGCTGTTTCGGAGAGGATGGAATTGATCCCATCTGTGCCTCAAGGTCACACTATTGTAAGCAACAGGGCAAGGACTGAAGTACTGACTCTAAGGTCATCCTGGGACTTCGAACTCATCATTTATACAGTGGAGCACAGAGTCTCTTCTAGCTGTGATATTTTATGGCCTCTTCTTCCCTCCCCCCAAAACAGCATGTTTTTGACATTCCTGGTTATCATAGAACAAAGGAAATTATTTTAAACAATAATAGAAGTTAGATTAGACTGTGAAATGTTTTTTAAAGGGCGTGTTGTGGAAATGGATTATTTATTGATGAGAGTACTTCAAAACACTGGCATGTCTAAGAGATACTAGAAGGTTCTGAAGTATGGTAGCCACCATCTCAGGTAGAAATTGCAGTTTAATTCTAACCCTGCTGTTTGGCTTCTGTCATTATTTGCTTGATACCCTATTGATTGTAATGTGAATACCCCATTGGTTGTGGTCATACTGGTTTTAAAAAGCACATTCTTCTGTACCTGAGAAGAAGGACAGCACAATTATCCTAAATTACCTCAATGGCTACAGATACCACATTCCAGTTGACTCAGTGGTCCCATGACCCATGGCTCTAGGCAATGTGTTTCCATTGATTAACTAACACCTCCAATTTTGCTTCTGTAAACTGCTTTTTGCAAACCAGGTTCCTCATTCCTGCTTTTGTTCCTATTTCAGGGATGCAGAACGGTTCCTCATTCCAAACCCAAAGATGTAATCAATACCTTGTGATTTTTGCCTATATAAATCTAAAAATGCCCCCTCGTAGTCCCAGATTTGCGATAAATGTGACTCCTAATTGGACTTCTTGAGGCGTCTTTGTGTGATTCATAGGGTACATTACAACAGTTCCAACCCCTCACCTCTTCCTCTCCTATAATTGTTTGGGTTTCCTTCATCTCATCTCAGTGCTCTTTGGGAATGAAGGTGCCTGGCTGACCAGATCTGGAGTTACATTGTCCTGAAAGGCTGGGGAGAAAAAATAACAAACAAACCACTCATCGGGACATTGAGGGGCAGGTAGCCAGCATATCCGCATATGGTGGGCCAGTCGATTGTTTCGTGACTGGCGCCACCTATGCTCCCACAAAATGAAGAACAGCATCACTCAGCCTCCAAAGTGAATGAATCCAATTTTGAGAGGAGAATCCAAGATGGCGGCATAAGGTAAACACCGTAATGCAGCCGTGAACAACTATTTCAGAATAACCACGAAAAGAAAACATGGACACCACTCACACCCACAGGAAGGCTGGCTGAGTGAAAATTCTACAACTAGAAAGGGTCTGAGACTCAGAGGAGTGGCGGAAGCAAAGTACAGAGGTACGGAGGCGCACGCGCACAGGGCTCGGGGAGAGGGCTGGCGCCAGAGGACGCGGTTCTTTTTCAAACCGGAAGGACTCACAAGCTCCTGGACGCTCTGAACTCCAGTTCCAGGCGAGTTTCTGAGGACCTAGACGCATACCCAGAGAAGGGGGACTGACTGGAACTGGGAGGAAATCCAAAGCGGGTTTCTCTCAGTGTTGCTTGCAGCAATTACCGTGGGACACAGAGACCCAGTGTCTCTCAGTGCAGGGCTGAGAAGTGGCCATAGCTATTTGCTCCGCCCTGTAGACTCCCCGGGGCCCTGCCCCTCCCAAGCTCTGTCAGAGGCTTTTGCATATTAAAGGCTGAGAAGCCTAAGGCAAAGGCTAAATCAACACCTCCTTAAAGATACAAGAGCCAGCCACACCCAGTGGCCAGAGTGGGACCATCCTAAATAAAACTCAGATCCACAAGGAACACACTCGGGGCAGACGCAGTGAGCACAAAAGCCCCACTGAAATAACTCTTGCCCCATAAGGGTGTCTCCAGCACAGAAGATCTCCCACGGTAGACACAGCTGACTCTCATAACCAAGTGGCTTAGAGGTTAATTCCTCTCAGTGATCACCTAACTCAGAAAGGGAAGCAGCCAAAATGCGGAGACAAAGAAACAGGTCGCAAATGATAGAAATGGAGGAAAGAAAACAACAGGATATAGAGTTCAAAACCATGGTTATTAGGTTTTTCAAGAATTTTCTAGAGACTGCTGATAAATTTAGTGAGACCCTCAACAAATCTAATGAGACCCTCAAGGATATGATAAAGGACCAACTAGAAATTAAGCATACACTGACTGAAATAAAGAATATTATACAGAGGTCCAACAGCAGACGAGAGGATCGCAAGAATGAAGTCAAAGATATGAAATATGAAGAAGCAAAACCCACCCAGCCGGAAAAGCCAAAAGAAAAAAGAAAAGAAAAGAAAAGAAAAGAAAAGAAAAGAAAAAAAGAATCAAAAAGTATGAAGATAGTGTAAGGAGTCTCTGGGACAACTTCAAGCATACCAACATCAGAATTATAGGGGTGCCAGAAGAAGAGAAAGAGCAAGATATTGAAAACCTATTTGAAGAGATAATGACAGAAAACTTCCCCCACCTGGTGAAAGAAATAGACTTCCAAGTCCAGGAAGCACAGAGAACCCTAAACAAAAGGAACCAAAGGAGGACCACACCAAGACACATCATAATTAAAATGCCAAGAGCAAAAGACAAGGAGAGAATCTTAAAAGCTGCAAGAGAAAAGCAGTTAGTTACCTACAAGGGGGCACCCATACGACTGTCAGCTGATTTCTCAACAGAAACTTTGCAGGCCAGAAGGGAGTGGCAAGAAATATTCAAAGTG